>PVKA01011972.1:0-22343 GCA_004027165.1 Ctenomys sociabilis
ATTCCATAACTTCTGGTAAATTGTACTTGAATTTTCATTGAACTGTAGATATTGTTGAATTTCTTGTTGAATTTCTTCTGCAACCCATTGATTGCTGAATAGGGTGTTGTTTAGTTTCCATGAATTTAGTAGGTTTTTCTGGTTTCTTTTGTCATTTATTTCCAGTCTCATTGCATTGTGGTGAGATAGTATGCATGGGAGAATTTCTATTTTCTTGCATATCCTTAGGCATGACCTTTGGACTAGTATGAGGTCTATTTTGGAAAATGACCAGGTGCAGCTGAAAAAAATGTGTATTCAGCTGTGGTTGGGTGGAACATTCTGTATATGTCCACCAGGTCCATTTGTTCCAAGCTCTGGTTCAGTTCTGCTACTTCCTTGCTAACTTTTTGTCTGGTTGACCTATCTTTTTGACATGAGGGTATGTTAAGATCTCCTGTTAAGATTGTGTTCTTAGACATTAAGTTTTTCATGTCCCTTAAGAATTGTCTTACATAGTTAGGTGCTCCTATGTTTGGTGCATAGATATTTATGAGTGTTACTTCTTGCTCTTGAATTTTTTCCCCGACCAATATATAGTGGCCTTCTTTGTGTCGTTTGACATTCTTGGCTTGAAGTTGGGACTGTCTGAGATCAGACTTGCTACTCCTGCTTTTTTCTGAGGTGCTGGGGCATGTAGTATTGTTTTCCATCCTTTGACTTTGAGCCTATGAATGTCCTTTTGAGTTAAGTGTGTTTCTTGTATACAGTATATTGTTGGATTTTGTTTCCTAATCCACTGTGCCAGTCTATTTCTCATAATTGGAGAATTGAGTCCATTTTCATTGATGGTTATAATTGAAATGTGCTGACTTATGTTTGTCATATTTACCTGGTATTGTTTACTGCTTTGTAACCTGTGTTTAATTGACTGTCCTGTTTAGTGGGTTCCTTCTATTCTCATTCATGGAGTTCTGGTCATTGTGGTCTCTGTCTAGAACCTCTTTCACCAGCCTGTGAAGGGATGGCTTTGTCATCATGAAATTCTTTAGTTGTTCTTTGTTGTGGAAGTATTTCACTTCTCCATCAAGCTTGAAAGAGAGTTTTGCAGGGTATAATAGTGTGGGCTTGTATTTGTTTTTCTATAGGACGTGAAGAACTCTGCTCCATGCTGTCCTTGCCTTCATTGTTTGTGTAGAGAAGTCGCCTGTAATTCTGATGGGTTTTCCCTTGAATGTGAGCTCCTTCTTCTCTCTAGCAGCTTTCAGTATATTATTTTTATGTTGGATTTCTGAGATCTTAACTATTATATGTCTCGCTGTGTTTCTACTTGGTTTGAGGTTATTTGGTGTTCTGTATGCTTCGGTGACCTGAATGTTGGATTGTTTCCTCATATTTGGGAAGTTTTCTGCCATTATTTTTCCCCAAATTCTTTTTATATCATTTGTATTGACTCCTTCATTCTCATTGATACCAATTATTCTCACATTGTTCATCCTGGCATCGTCTTGCAGGTGATGGATTATTTTTTCCTGCATTCTTGTTGTTTTTAAGAAATCCTTTCTCACCTTTTCACTAGCTGCTCTGGCATCTTCAAGATCTGAAATCTATCTTCGCTTTCACTCAGACAGTTTTGTAGACTCGTGATTGATATTTTCAGTTCTTCTATATCTCTTTGACTGTGTTTCATGTGTTCTATTTCTTTTCTGTATTGCTCATTCAAGGAATCCATCATATTTCTGATCTCCTCTATTTTTTTATCCATGTCTTCTTTAGAGGTAGTTATTAATTCTTTTTCTGCTGTGTTTCTTCCAAGTTGGATTTCCTCTGTATATTTCTGGACTTGTTTCGGTATTTCAGATCATATGACTTCAAAAAGTTCTTGTTTGATTTCAGAACTTATTTCTGCTTTGAGTTCCTCATGATCTTTCTGCTGTTGTTTCTTTGCTTCAGATGCTGTTAATTCATATATATCAGCTGGAATAGTGGTCTCTGCACTTGTTCTGGGTGAGCATAGTTTTTCCACCCAATGTTTCTGGAATTCATTCTTTATTTCAGATACTATGTATTCAAATATTTCTTTTTTAATTTGGGGAATTACTTCTCATTTTATTTCCTCTATAGCTTTCTGCTGTTGTTCCTTTGCTGCTGTATCTGTTAGTTCATTCATTCCAGCTGAGCTAGTGTCCTCTGCCCTTCCTGATGGACTTGAGGTCTGGGATTGCATTTTTCCCCTTCTCTTTGTCATTTTGTATAGCACTGACCTTTGACCTTTGGTGTAGAGCTTTGGTGCAGCTATAACCTTAGCTTCTTATGAGATTCGGGTGCCAGTCTATTAAGTTTGAGATTTTCCAGATATGCCTATCTTGGATCTAGCTGTTGTGTTCAGTTCCTTTTTTGCTGCAGCTTTTTTGGTACCCCTCTGTATGGTCCTGGCGTCAGCCCTCCTGTGTCAGGCAGGTCATTCCTCAGGTGGGAGGGCCTGGGCTTTGGTGGGTCTTCTGGGCTCACAAAAGGATAGTGGATGATCTTATTCACTGAGTAGGCTGTACTGGGTCGGCCAGCCTGTGCTGGGTCCGGGTCTACAGGCTGTAACCCAAGAGGGCTGGGAAAGGTCCCTCCGGTGCAGCAGGCCTGGAGCCCTCACTCACAGGCCAGGCTGTGCTGGGTTTCGGTCTGTGGCGTGGGACCAAGGATTGCTGAGAAATGTCCCTCCGGCGTGGCAGGGTTGGAGTTCTCACTCCAGGCCGACCTGCACTGGGTCTGGGGCTGTGAGGTGGGACCCGTAATCACCTGGAAATGTTTCTCTGGCACAGTGTGCCTGGAGCTCTTACCGGGCCATGGGGGGTGGAGGGGCAGGGCATCCCTGGGAAATGTCTCTCGGGCACAGTGGACCTGGAGTTCTACACTCACTGAACTTTGCTGCCCAGAGAGTCAGGGAAATTCCCACTCTATCAGCGGGCTTTAAGGCAGGGGAATCCGGGGAAGTGCTGGTGAGTGGGTCCTGAGGTTTCAGACCAGTCAATGACTTGAAGGACTTGGGGGCAGGGATCGGGTAGTGCACGTGGGAAGAAGCCAAAGGCTCTCCCTCAGATTCACCACACTCTCACTGATCCGGGAAGCCTGGTGAGTCATGCAAATTGCCACTCGCTGGGAGAGCTTGGAGCAGGATCCAGGAGGCCGCTGGAGTCAGTCGCTGTCTCAGGCCGTGGGTCACACTGTCTTGGGAGGTCTCTGGGCCTGGGCAGGCATGGGCGGGATGGAGGAGGATGGCGGAGTCGGCCGCGCTGTCTCTGGCCAGTCTCTGGGGCTCTATGTTTTGATCTTTAAAGAATACAAAATAGAGATACAAAAAACAGCATTAGAAATAATACAAGATTTCACTAAGCAAAGTAACAGGAGTTCAACCATGGTTGCCGTATTACGCGATGCCAACTTCAAATCAGTTGTTCAGCTTACCAGTTATAAGTGTGCAGTATTAAAGAAAACAAAACAATAAAAAAAAGAAATTGAAGAGGAGAAAGAAAAACATGTAAGCATTAGCTGCTCCTTTGGAAGGACCAGCAGAAGCCGGTGACACGACACCCTACACTGTCCCGCATATACACCTACACGTATCTTCCTCCCCTCCTTGTGAGCAGGGGGGGAAGCTGCCCACCCACAGTAGCCAGAAAGCTGAGAGACGAGAAAGGAGCAAGGCGCGCCCAGCCCGCGCCCTCCTCTGAGCCCCCGCAGCCTGCAGCGCATCACCCCCAGGATCTGCGCCTTCCGAAAGCCTGCCTCTGAATGTAGGCCACCTTTGGGAGCTGGTCCTGATCTGGACCACAGTGGATAAGCTGAAGGAAAGCAAAGTGGCTTCATTCTAGACTACTCCCTGTCCTCATTAACTTACCAGAAACTTAACAGAAAGCAAAAGAACGTGGGTGCATTCACAACTTGTGTAACATGTACTCAGCAAAGGGAAATTCATTAACCGGGTTTCAGAAAGAAGTGTTTACCTAGTCAGCAAAACCCAACACATCACAAATGATACAACATTCCCTCTTTTCTAACAGCATCAAGATCTGGCTGGCTCAGTTTCCGAGCACAACACTAATACAGACAAAATAGTGAAGAGTAATAGGAAATTTCCTCCAAGAACTTTTTACAGAATTACTCAAAGGGTGCATTCAGATGTCTGAATATCATCAGCTGTGTAGGAAGCTACAAATACCAATACACATGTGGTCAATATAGGAAAATCTTTCCCTCGGCCCTTTTCTCCCACAATCCTGAGGACAAGGGCAAGACCTCTTTATGGTGGCAATGTCTGGGTTACAGAGTACTTGAGACATTTGATGACCCCCTCAGAGGACACTGGAATGCACAGTTCTCACACCAGGACGTTGTCACTGGAGCTGCGAGGCCCACGTCCTCCACTGTGCTATGAAAGTGGGTGTGGCTCTCCCTCACCCATCACCATAACAAGCATATCTTAGTGATCTGCTAGTATCTAATAGCAACAGAGAAAATAACCACAAGGCTTACAAGCTTTTACTTAGAAGTTATGGAAAAGATGAAAATCTAAGATCCAACTATGAGTCTCCATAAGGTTTTTAAAACCAAAGGCTAGAAAGCGATGGCATCTATATTCTGAATAATACAATTTGAGATGTCTTGCACACATCTCTACCCTCTATGTTTCATGTGTCTTTCCCCGACACACACACCACCAGCAACAGTGCCTAACAGTGCTTTGGATGATGCTAAGAAAGTGAAAGTGACGTTACAATGACCAATAGTTTCTTTTCCAAAATCCTTTAATATGCTGCCAGACTAATGCTTCCTAATACTGTATCATGGATGATAATCAGTCACTGAGAATTAGAGCTGTCTTTCTGTCTGTCTTTATTCACTTCTGTCTTTTTCAGGCAATGTTTCACTATGCAGCTCAAGCTGACCTTGAACTTCAGCCATCCTCCTGCCTCAGCCTCCCGAATGCTGGGACCATAGGTATGCATCATCGTGCCCATCCTGTAACCAAGTCTATTTTTAAATTTTTCCTGAGGATAGAAATGTGACTTCCCACCAAATAAAAACACTCAGTAAAAGTTTTCCACAAAAACAAGTGAAAACTTATTTGAGTGCACATTTGAGGGTACCACTTTCTGCTCTTCAAAATCCACTGAAACTAACAAACATCTATCTCAGCAGCTACTTCAAATTCAGTAAGGTGCAGCCTTCTGAAAGTGAAGAGCTGTCCCTTGAACTATACTTACTTCCACATGCTGTTAAGCACATCATTACATGGCCAACAGATCGAGCTGAGTGCTCACTAGCTGGAGCTACCTCATTCTGGGTGCCTGTTTAAAAAGCAGTCTGATATTGCTCAAAAAGTCACAGAAGATTTTGTAATCTCTAAGCTACACTGTCGAGAGAGAAGAATTCAATGATGACTTCCATGTCTTTTTGATAAGCCCCTGGTCTCACTGCATAATTTGGAAACTCATGGTAACAGCCTTCAAATGTCAAAGGGAATTACATTCTCATAATTCCGACTGGGAGGCCATGTTGGCTGGGAAAATCAGGGTGTGGGAGGGAGACTCCCGGACTTACTCACTGGTGGGTCTTCATCAGGCACATGCTTTATCAAAGGACCTATGTGCTCAAAAAACATAAATGCCATCAAAATATTCTATGTTCCAATTATTGTCTTAATTATAACAGTACAAGCATCTGACTGAATTCTGGAAATACTCTTATATTCACACGCTCCATTTCTCTGCAAATTTATTTTGAAAACTAGCTCCTCTGAAGCCAAACCATAGATGTCACATTCACAGGCAGGCCTCAGGAGCAGTTCGACATCAGCTTCCAACACTTTGGAAAGCTATCAGTTAACTTTAACTCTACCAGAAAAAAACTAAGTTAGCAACAAAAGAAAATGAAGTTTGAGTCTGACAAACTGGACTCTTTTAATGGTTTATCTACCTCCCAGCTCTAGCACTTAGGCAAGTTACTTGGACCTTATTTTTCTCATGGGTGAAACGCGAAGTCATTGACTGTGTTTCATTGAATACTTCTAGTGCTTGGTGCCAGATACATATTCAGTGACTATTACACCACCACGTGGCCTGTAATATCTACTTAGTAAATGCTGGAAGGAAAGAGAACATAAGTACAAAAGGGTGCTGTGGTGGTGGAGGTGGATTATTTTTTATTAATTTTATTGAGAAACAAATGGCAATGAGATAGTTTCAAAATCGATTACTAGGACAGTTTCAATAATTAACACATTGCATATTGTTGTCTTCATAGAAGTTATTCATATTACAAAATGCAGACATATCTTGTCTAAACAATACTAGTATAAACTCTTCTTCTCATTGAATTAAGAGAAAGTAGCGGTATATCTGTCCTAACTATTTTGTATATGCAGATACAAAATGGTCCTTCATTTGTATCCCCTTTTTTGTTTAATTTGGTCAGAGATGGGGATTCCATTGTCACTTAAATACTGTAGGTGTGTAAATTCATCAAAATAATCCAATATAGTCCAGTAGTCCATAACAGTAGTGGGTTATCCATAGGACTGGCAATATCAGAAGTTGTTGATTTGAGCCTTTTAACAGCTCAGCATATAAATATGGCTTTACTTTTTAAATCTCATTTTTATGCTTTTCTGCTGAATGGTTAAGACCAAGATAAATTTTCTGATCAAGGAGATTGTGGGGCCTCAGAGGAAAGTGATTAATGATGTAGAGTGTGCCTAAGGAGAATCACATGGAGAGAAAACATTCTCTCAGGCTTTCACAGAGAGCAAATTGGTCAATCAATGGCTGTGACTCATCCACATGGCTGACACTGACAAAAAATCTACAAACTGCAGTAGAGGGTTTCCGAGTAAATCCTGAGGGAATTTGACTGACGTTGTCAAATAGAAAAGTTACATTTCTTGTTATGTAGGTCTTGCTTTATCTTGGAGGTAGATTTTTAACAAGGGCATGTTGTTAAAAAAAAATGGTAGACAGGTCAAGTACAAGCAGCTCATAAGGAGTTCAGTATCTGTCCAGATTAATATGTGATTTGATTGACTGAATGAAGACAAAATAGTTGAAAGAAAAGGGAGGAAGAAACTTAGAGACTTCCTGCCCCAGCCACTGTTAAACTCAGACACATTCCAGCCAGCTGTGAAAGTGTAAACTACAAATCAAAAGGGCACTGCCGCCATGGGCAGTCCACCTTAGCAAATGCGGAGGGAGTCACATAGAATTTGAAAAAGAAACCTGAATATGTATTCTGAGAATTCTTTCTATAGTGAAACAGCTTGTCACCCTGGGCAGCGATGAGACAGCTCAGCATCTCAAGTCTGAAAGCACCCTGGCTCCCTTACCTGGTTGTGGAAAGATCGCTGGTACCCCATGCCTAACTTTCAGCTCTAGGAGAACCATGGGAGAAACAGAAATTCTATCTGATCTTATTTGACCTATTTTCTACTGTTTAAAAGTTGCCACCCATGAGCCTGTGCATTCCACACATCAGTCATGTAAACATAGATCATCTCCAAAAAAGTCACCTAAAAATGAACTGTGAAAGGAATACTCGAGCCAGAGTAGCTCTGGATGCATCCAGGGAAGAAAAACATGAATCATTTCTGAGAAGCTTGGAGTACCGTGACCACACACTATAATTACCATGCTGCCCTAAAGTAATAACATTTATATACAAGTTGATTATGTTTTTGGTTACTGGACTCTAAATTGTTTCTTCTCATCTCAGAATGTTGAAACACTTGTACCCTAAACAGCAGCTGCAACTCATAGATGACATCCAAATGAGCTAAACACACAGATCTGAGGCAATGAACTATGAGCACGTTCACGTACAGACAGACAACCGAGCTACCAGCTTTTGGGTGATGTGTGTTTTTTAAAAATGTTTTGTTTTAATTGAATGTCATTTACTTAATGAATTATACCTAGTTTTCTAAGCTGCTTGCCATTATATAGATTTCTGCTATGAAATTTCATAATGAACACAAAAAATACTCCTTCATCCATACATTAACTAAAGCTTTGATAAGCCAGTAAAATCTATGCTCTTTATTAGGAACAAACTCCTTATTTTTGCCATAAGTGTAGACTAAACAATTTCTTCTGTACCTACATTCAAGTAATTTATGTAGAAAAAAGTTCATGTACAGGTACTTGGAAAGAGAACTTCAGACTATGTTCTACACAGTAAATATAATCACTGTTTCCTAAACACACAACTTCTTAACTGTAGCAAGTATAAAATGTGGGAGATCCAAACTGTTCAATCAATTACCAATAAATCCCTTGGGTTATTTACAATCTAATGTGATGTAAGAAACTTTTGATTTGCAGTTTATTCTACAAGTCTCTGAGAGCTGTCTGTAACTATTACAGCCTAGTTCTGCTAGTGCTAGTAAGACAAAACTTGCTGTGCTGTCAGCTGGACACATAATCGAGTCAAAGACAGACAGGACAGACAGGAATAAATTCTATGTGTGCAATGACAGACAGTTGAACCCAGAAAAGGTAAAAGGAGGATACAGAGGACAGACAAATGTATCAATTCATCAGGACAGGCCAGAATGCCTTCAGAAAGGGATTTATTCCCGAGCAGAATCATTTCCTACTATGAAATCATTTGGGAAGGGTGGGGAAGGCATGTTGGAATGAACTGCAGCACAAAAGCCAAAGGAAGCAAGGACAGCACTGGAAATTTAAAGTAGTTGTATTTGCTTCAAAATTGGATGCCAGTATGGCAAGAATTAATGAAAAGACAGAAATAGCAAGCAAGGCAAAATGAAAAAAAATAAAAATATAAAAAGACAAAATGGTTCATGGCCTCATAGGCCACCTTTAAATACCTGGGTCCTTGGAGGGACTCATATATTGCATTCATTATTTTCAGAAAGCTTTCTCTTGTTATACTGGAGAACTTGGATTAAGGTGCAAGATTACGAGAGTAAAACACCAATGCAGCACTTTAATAATCTGGTGAACAAAGGTAAGTAAACCTTGAAATAAACACCAACTGTGGCTCTATTAAGAGGATGGAAATTTTGCAGTTATCTAGATGTAGAGTTTGACTGATCAGAAAGAGATGTCCTCATAGAGACAGGGAAAGAGTCAAACAAGGTCTCAGGGTGTAGGGAAGCTTTCCTCGGGTTTAAATTGTGGAAGTAGAGGTGCACATAAAATGTTCAAACACAATGCCCAGCAGAGGATCGACTGTATGGAGGCAACACTGCTTTGATGCTTCTATGTCATGCCTGGAAGACAATGTGTTCATCGAAGAGCCAATGGGGGCAGGGAGAATGTTAAAGATGGCTCCAGGTTAGGCTGGGTCAAATCTCATCCATAGCATTCGCCAAATGTCTGAGTCTAGATAATTAATCTACTCTTAACCGCTTTCTTCTTAGAATAAGAATGCAACATCAAGCTTGGGCTTGTTGGAATACATATTCTAGATGGCATACATAAAGTACCAGCATACAGCATAAATACATTCTTTATTCTAAGAACTACCTGCATTTATATGTGTGATTTGTTACCATTTTAACTCTGTTGTTGGCTTCCCAGGAAGCTGAACCCAGGATGCACAACTTTGCCTGAGTGCTCACCGCCTGCCAGGCAAACGCTGAGCTGCGGCTTCCTGAGCAAAGAGAACAGTCAGTGACAGCCAGCTTTCTTTGTTCCCAGGTCCCACCTCTGGGCTCAGCACAGCTCTCCAATCGCTTTGTCCATGCGGGGATAATAATGGAGGAGTGATTAGCTCCCCGGCAGTGGAAAATCACTATGCATCTGTATTATCATTCTTCATCATTCCTCTCTATGTAAATGAAAGCATTATTGCCGAGGTGTGTGTGATATTATTACAGCACCCTTCTAAATAGGAAATGTTATTGTTTCTCCCTTCTCATATATGTGGCAGGAACCCCTTCTGTCAGGCCTATACAGAGCGATAAGAACAAGTATCTCTCTCCTAAAAGGCAAACAAAGGAACTGTTTGGAGGAGAGGGAAAGAAAGAGATTCAGAAGCTGGTGGAATAAAGCTATCGTATAAGAGCCAGGAAGTGCCACTGAAAGTTCCTCACAGAGCACGGACTCGCTCCCAGGGCTGGCCTTCTACTCACCTAGGTGTAGTCGGGGGAAACATTGGCTGTGTGTGACTGAACTTTGGGTCAGATACAGAGCCCAAAAGAAAAGAAGAGGAAAGAGACAGACAGAGAGAGAGAGACAGGGACAGAGACAAGAAAGACAGAGACAGAGATGCAGAGAGACAGAGGTAGAGACAGAGAGAAAGAATCATTTGTTTATAATGTTTATTCCTAACAAGAAGATTGGTAACACACAATATACAATAGAGTTAAAACAGTCACTTACATAATTTTAGTCACTTTTTGAAATTTAATTCCAATAAACCTTTGCTGTGTTAGACTACATCACCAAATTATATATCCATTTGAATATTTTTGTAGGAAAACAATTGTAGAGGAATTTTTCTAGGATGGAATATATGAATCATACTAAAACAAAATAGTAGCAATTTTCTAATCTCTAAACCTCTCCCTATTATAAACATGTTTCAATGAAAAATTATAAACCCAACCCTCGACCTACTTGAAAGGGTCATTTCATAGCTCTACTTTTATTGTTAGAGCAGTCTCCCTGGAGGGACGGCCTGACAGCTCAGCAGACTAAAGCACCTGCTTAGGCAGAGCTCAGCGGCCAGATGTTGGTCCCTGGTGTGCTGTACTGGCCCCGCCCACGGGGCACGCTGTGACAGCGATTGAGACTGGACAGAGTGGCATACGCCTGTAATCCCAGCACTTGGGAGGATGAAAACAGGAGAATCAGTATGAGTCCAATCTATGTAGTGGGACCCTGTAGACCCGGTACTAAAACTGAAAGACAGAAAAATCAACTGTCTCAGACCAATTCATACCTCTTGACTTCTGCTTTCAGGAACTCTTGGGGAGAACAGACCTATTCAAAGTGGCTATCATTTGATTCTTAGTAAAAACGACCAGTCTTGAGGACATCAAAAGAGGTTCCCAAGAAAGTGTGTGGACCTCAGAGAACCGTGTTGTCTTTTGATCATCAACAAGCCACTTGAAAGTTTTCCTTGAGAGATGAAATTGGCCTAGAACTTCACTTTCTGAGAGAAATGATGGAACATTACAGCCAAAAATGTCAGGGACCAACTGAACAAGCCAATCATCTTTGCATGAATTATGACAGACACCAAATGTAACTCCCAAAATCATCCAAGCAATCGCCTGTGGGTTCTGCCAATACAGAAAACTACTGCCAGGAAAAAAGAACATGATTGGATTAACAGCTAAAACCTCAGACTGAGTTTTAAACATAAACAAAATCAGAGATATGAGTAAGCAGTGATCAGCAATAATTTGGGGTGCACAGTGAGGATGCCCATACAGACATGCGCTGGTGGTATTTACACCTTCCTTTGCCTGCTTGGTTCACAGGATATACAGCATCTAACAGAACTACTGCCATGATAAGTAGCACATACTGTTCAATTATTTAATTTTTCTCCAATATGTTTTCCTTAAAAATGAAGTGAAAGTAAATGAATAGGAAAAAGTGACATTTCCTAGGTGGTTTAGACACACTGCCTTTCTTACTTTCTGTGTTTACTTCAAGAGAAGTCAGCTCTCTTCAAAAACGAAGGCCTTAGAACTGAAATAGTTGAAAAGACAGAAACCTTTCAGAAAAACAGGTGTCTCTAAGTGTCCTCAGGGCCCATCTGGACAGGACCCTGCCGCCCCTTCCTACTCCAGGTGTAGGACCGTGCTTAGGGTCACCGCACGGAGCCTAGCACACCACGTGCCCACTCCGCCACTGCTTCTGACCCGAGACAAGCCTACTGCCTCCTCCATGATGTGCCCTTCCTTCAGTGGGCAGATGAACGGCAGCTTATCACTCTAGGCTGGATGAATTCCACCTTAGGTGGTCACACCTTGAAGAGCGTTGACTCGTCATCCCGCCTGGCTTCCTGCCCGTACTTGAAGCCTCAGTGACATTCCAGGTATAGGGGATGCTAAGACGATTGCATATAATCAAAATGGTGGAAAAGGCAAGGTTCAGCCTCTCAGATCGACCGCCCACCACGTCTGCTATTAGGTCTGCCGTGTCTTGAACTGGCTTCCTACGTGGATGCCTGGTCTGGCCCTGCGCCCACAAGGATACATGCCATGTAAGCTTCAGCGGGTTCTGCGGCCTCCCTGCTCCAGTTGCTGGCTCATTCCCATCTCAGAAGCACTCTGAACCCCACTTTTCTGGGCCCCTGAGCTACCCAGGGTCTCTTCCAGAGCAGCCCAAGCTTGCTCTAACCTCACCCTGATCCTACTAACTCCAGCCCAGCCTCGTTCCCGCACACCCTCGCCTCAGGTCAGAAAGACTTCTCCAGGGACTGGAAGATGGCTCAGTGGAATAAGCACTTCCCTGGCAAGCACAAGAGCCTTAGTTCAATCCCTGATTCTGTCAAAAAAAAAAAAAAAAGAAGAAGAAGAAGACTTCTCCAGGACCTTTTGATCCCTTTCAGTAACTGGAAGATTAAACAAAAATGTGTCTTTCTATGCCAACATAGGTCCAGATGTGATCATTTGTCTATAATCCCATGAGGAGTCTATTTAGAAGCAAGCTTAATTCTCCAATTATGATAGAACAGCACAGGGAACAGAGGGAATGTCACTGTCCTTGAGCAAGACAGTATGGATGTAAGTGTAACCTAAATTCGCATTCATTTTCTGAGCAGGGGACACCGTTACTCAAGTTGAACTTTTAATCAACCCAAATAATGAAGTCTCTCTCCTGTTAATGGGTTAAAATACATTCAGCCAATGAGTGTGATAATGACATTAAGCGATGGCACTGTAGATGCTTCAGGATAACGTTACTGACAAACTTCCATAATGAGAAAACAATTTTATCATATGCTAATTCAGGGTTAACAAAGTCACTCTACTGTTTTCCAACATAGTCCTTTAACAGTGATTATTACTTCATTTCTGAGTTAAAAGTTTTGCTTGCTAAAAATTCACTTGAGAAGAATTTTAAGCACATTAAACTGCCTGCATAGCTATAATTGGAAATGTTGATAGGGACTGAGAAATAAGCATGAAGAGGAACACTAATATCTACAGTAAAATGAGCAAAAGACTAGTGAACAAGAAAGCTGGAAGCACCGAGGAAAGCCAATCCTCACCAGGTCTGCAGGGCTTGTTAGAGCTAATTCTGTTGACCAAAGCAGAAAGCCTCCAACCAATGCTCCTTGAGCTTCCCAGGAAAGCAGACACAGGAAAATGTCCACATTCTTGAAAGACAGCAGACCTTTCTGATGCTGCAAGTATCAGTATCTAAAGACAGGTAGGAGAAATGTGCTCATTTCTCTGCTATAGGTTTCCTGGGCATTGCTGAAATACCACTGAAAGGAGCTATTTGGATATAACATAGAGCACATTCAATATATTTAAGGATTTTGATTCATTTGGATTTGTATTCAGGGACTTATATTCAGATCTAGGGGCTTATAATAAAACAATATTAAGACTCAAAATTATTCAGTGTTACTACTTATAAATGTATATTGCAGAATTTATCAGGCAACAAAAACCCAAAGTGTCAGTTTAGGTTAATTATGTATTGGGGAATATTTGCATAATCATTCAATACAATAGTTCATATCTTCTTAAATGGCCTTAGTTTAATTGGCACTGTGCAAATCCCTAATAACTATCATACAGCTATTCCATTAATAGAC
Source organism: Ctenomys sociabilis (assembly GCA_004027165.1). NCBI lineage: Eukaryota > Metazoa > Chordata > Mammalia > Rodentia > Ctenomyidae > Ctenomys > Ctenomys sociabilis. The sequence goes on from PVKA01011972.1 coordinate 13,777, forward strand.
TCCTATAGGTTAATACTTGACTGCAGGAATGAGACCCTCCCACTAAAAGCAATAGACCCAGGAAGGTGTTTATCACTGTCATGATAAATTCTCAGGAAGAAAAATCCTGTCTTGCAAAGATGCTTTGCTTTTCACTGAGATATAAACATGCTTATATGATTAAAGTCCAAAAAGGGCCATTGCCAGTTCCGCAAAAAAAAAAAAAACATGTTCAAAAAGGGCCATTGCATCTCCACTCAGACACAACAGAAAGTACGCCAGCTGTCTCTACCTCTGATATCTGAAAGCCATGTTCTGGCTGCTGCGAAGTTAGAATGGAGCTGTTTAGAGAAATGGAAATGTCAATAGTAAGGCTTTATCTTACCATGGAAAGAATGGCAGCCACTGACAACCAGCAAGGTGAGTCTGTGCGCTGCCTGGGTGTGGCGTGAAAGGGGCCCTCCTATTGCTGGGAATATAAATTAGTGCAACCTTATGGAAATCACTATGAAGATTTTTCAACTGACTGAAATTTCAAACTGTGTGACTCAAATACATCCCTTCTAGGTATTTTCCTCCAAAAGCTTATGACATCCTTCTATAGAAATACATGTATGCTAATGTTTGTGGTGGCACAACTCAGAGCAGCGAACTCCTCGAAGCAGTCTGTATATCCATCAGTGGACAATTGAATAAAGAGAATGTGGCATCTATATACAGTGGAATACTACTCAGCTATAAAGAAAACTTTGTCAGATTTGTAGGAAAATGGATGCCCCTGGAGAATGTGATGCTGAGTGAAATAACCCAAACACGCGGTTCAGATATCACATCATGTCTCTCACCTGAGTGAGGAAAAGCACAAAGAGAACATAAAGACGGGTAGATGGCAGAAGGAGATCATCTCCTGCACTGCGGACATGGCCCAGGACACAGCGTGAGGGTGAGGAGGAGGAGAAGGAGAAATAAGTGGAGCAGGAATGCACTGTGTGCAGAAACCTGAACTTCTCAGTAATGAAACAGCATATGCCATAAAAGGAGTTAAGACTGATAACATCCACAAGAATGAAAATTGGGATGGAATTCATGGGGGGGGGGATTCGAAAGTAAGTTGTGGCATGAACACGTGACCACACGCCAAAGTGACTATAACCTGCAGGTGTGACAAACATGTACCAAAGTTCAATTCGGTTCGGTTTGGTTTTGGTACTGGGCAGTGAACCCATGACTTTGGACTTTCCAGGCAGGCGCTGTGCCACTGACAGGTTTTTAAATTAAAAGGATTAAAAAGTAAAATGTTCTTCTTTCTTCCTCTCACATCACCAACTTTGCAATAGACCATTTTCTAAAGTAATCAGATGATAAGCACAGCTTGCAAGTTGTCTGGAGTGGGAGGATAAGTAAAAAGAAACAGCAAAAGTCAGCGTGCTCGCGTCCTGTTGAATCACAGAAGTGTCCTGGTAGCTTAGAAAAAAACTATTAGCAAAACCAACTCATCACAGTCTACCTTTATTTCCACCTTCACACAAATTACATTTTCATTTTAAAAGTTATGTGTGAACTTCATGGCATTTGAAAATATGGCAATGGGCCTGGGTTTAAAGAAAAATGGAACATTTCCATCTTTCTTCGCTAGTTACACTGGAAATAATTTGTGTTGAGAAATCCACCAGACTTTTTTTTTTTCTGTCTTTTTGAGACAGGATCTCACTATGCAGTTCAGGCTGGCCTTAAGCTCACTTTGTAGCTCAGACTGGTCTCGAACTCACAACAATCCTGCTGCCTCAGCCTCCCAAGTGCTGGGATTACAGGCATGCGACACCATGCCCAGCCCACCAGACTTTTTATTTTGGTTGACTTTCTGGTCTCTGCCAATACTGGTGAAGTACAGCTTCCATGAACTATTATGGTGCTTTGCAAGATGCACACCTTAGATTCATGTCCTTCTTTCCTTCCTTCCATCCTTCCTTCTTTCCTTCCTTCCTTCCTTTCTATCTTTTCTTGTCTTTTTTTTTTCTTTTTTTCCTTTTTGAGACAGGGTCTCATTATACAGTTCAGGCTGCTCTTGAGCTCACTTTGCACCCCAGGCTGGTCATGAACTTGCAGCAATCCTGTTGCCTCAGTCTCACAAGTGCTGGAATTACAAGCACACACCACTATGCCTGGCTTTATATTAATGTCTTAAATGAACTATGCTTATCATTCAACTGTTAACAACGTCAGGATGGCTCTAAAATTCCCCTGGATTTGTAAATGACTAGGGAAAATAATTGAATAAATGGGACTAAAGACTTGAATGAAAGAATTTGAGATCTTTCTGAGCATGACAGATGCCAGACACTGTAATGGGCACTTAGCAGATGATTACTAACTTCCACAATGATATTAAGTATGTAGCATGACATGTATGTATTATATAGATATAAATATATATGTCCATACAGCAATAGCAATTTACTTATATAGCACCAAAGATTACTTTAAATTTGTCTTTGCATTTCTTTTTTTTTCATTTATTTTTATTTTATTAAAATACAAATGTCAGTCAGACAGTTTCAAGACACCTTAACCATACAGATTCGATGTTGTCTTTGCATTTCTTTAAATTGAAATAATCTTCCTCCAGAGAACTAAAACCTTGCACCTTACTTAGGTAGGCCTTGTGCATCCTGAGCTTGAGTCCATGATTCACCCATGACTGAAGGTCATAGGCAATCAGTCTGACCCTTCCTTTCTCACCTATAAAGGGGAAAACACAACTCTATATACTCTGCAGACATAGAAATCAAGGGGTCAGGGGTATGGCTCAGAGGCATAAGCACCCGCGTGGCAAGTGAAAGGTTTAGAGTTCTGATCCCCAGTTCCACAAAACAAAAATGAGCAAATAGTAGAAATCAAGTAATTTAATGTACTGCACAAATCTCCAACACTAGCCAAGCAGTCACTTGCATCTACAGTTGTGCCTGCCACTGTGTTCATGGAGCCTCGTTTTGCCCCTTGGAAATCAAGGCAGGCATCTCCCCTACAGCATTACAGTACTCTATGTTGTGGTTTAGAAATTTCTATACTTATACCCTGCATTTCATACCTCATAGCCCCACGACTAGTCCAGAGAGGTCCAAAGCAGAGGCTGACTCTTCTTCATGTCATTAACACAAGGTTCAGTTCAGCAAAGAGAAATGGCCTGCACCCAGTCAAGCCCATCGTACCAGCCCTGAAAGCCTACCTGTGCCCTGGGAATGGCTGCAATAATCAGTGATTTCAGTGCTAATTCATTCAGCAAATCTTATTTAGCTTATATGCTAAATGGAGTGTTTAATAAAATTTTTTAAAAAGGTATTCTTGGGGCCAGCCAGATAACTCAGTAGACTAACGCACCCACACAGAGACCCAGATTTTATTTCCAGCATGCTGTGCAGGCCCCGCCCCCAGGACACGCTGAGAGGGTGAGTGAGGCTGGGCGTGGTGGCCTGCGCCTATAATACCAGCGCTTGGGAGGCTAAATCAGGAGAATCGCTTGAATCCAATCTGTGTAGTGAGACCCTGTACTAAACATATTTTTTTAGACGCCACTCCTTCATTAGTTTACATTTCAGTAGAAAACAACTCCAAGTAAACAAGTTTAAGAATATGATGTCAGGTCATGAGAATCGTCATGACCAAATTAATAAAGCAGCAGGGTGAAGAGAGTACCAGGCCCTACATTCAAAGGCGGGAACCAGCAAGGCCCATTGGGAGGAGGAAGATATCAGTGGGTAACTAGGAGGTGACAGAGACAGCCATATGATGGGGGGGCACTTGGAGAAGTGAGCACAAAACAGCAGACACAAGACCTGGGCTGCACGGCATAAGGCGGTGTCCTGCGGGCAAAGCAGAGCAGCAGCAGCGGGACAGAGGTGAGAGAGGCGGGAGCTTGAGGTCCTGTCACTGAGAAGGCCCGGCTCCCACCCTCCTGAGAACCGGCCTAGGAGGTCAGATCCCACCTGCAATGTGAGCCTGTGCCAAAGGTGAATTTGAGCACAGAAGTGCAGACGTGGCCTAAAATGGTATGCATTTTAGAAACCCGCCAGCTGCCGTGTTAAAACAAACAAACGAAGTGGCTTTGCTGGCAGGGAGTGCTGTCACACGTGGTCTCTGCTGCACCGCACACGGAGGGTCTTGCAGCGGATCTGTGTCACACACGTAGACAGCAGCTTTGCCGCAAGGAGGTGCCTCCACACCACTGCCCATCAGCCTCACGCCCCGGACAGGTGGCCAATATTAACTTGATTTGGAGAGAACCTGGCTCCCTCACCAGTCTGCCAGTATCCCTTCAGGTACAGCCTCACACCTAGGCGGCCTGCGCAAGGAGAGACCAAAGCTATCACTCTGGGACCTATGGGCCAGCCTCAAAGCTGCTCCTCGCGAGGCCAGCATCAGTCTTCAGTCCCCACTGCACATCAGAACAGCCTGAGGAAATGCAGGGGCTCATCGCAGGGAAGCAGCAAGCCAAGGATAGACTCTTCACACCTCAGAAACCCTGATCCTTCTAGACATCCACCAGCCAAACGCTTCCGTTCCAGTTGGTGCAAGGAGACCTTGACTCCCTCCTTTGCTTGCCAGGGATCACACAGCTGTAATGTGAATGCCCCAGTCTGGGCTACTGGTCCCAAAATCAACACAACCACAGAAAGGCTGCTTAATCAACACAACCATGCTCTGATGGAGAAACAAAGACATTCAAGATCTGTCTCTGGGTGTGAACAGAAACCTGTGGGGCTTGAAGAAGAGGACAAAGGCAAGGAATGGGAGTCTGGTCAAGGTCACTGGGCAAACCCTGCGCTACTTCTCATTTGCTTCTGGGAGGTTCTGGGAGCACCACAGTCACGGGGGCCAATTCAGATCCCATCAAGCGAGGATGGCCTCCACTTTTGGGGATAGTGGGGCACACACTTCCTGCCCTGGAACAATTGCTCCCACTTAGCAGGGGCTGTCACTGTGGGGTGCTCTGTGGGATTTGCCTGTCTGGAATCTGAGGTGACTACAGGTTTGGAACAAAGACTAGAAACTTCCAGACATTGTGCCAGCAGCTCTGGAACTGGACAGGACTGAAGTTGGCAACTGGGCATCTGTCAAAATTCTGAAAATTACTGTTCCTTTGTTGCTCTTACCTTGATGTCCTGTCTTGAAGAGGACACTGTGAGTGAGGTAAATTTAGGGCTATAAATCCTGTACTAAAGACACTCTACAAGAGACAGGCCTGCCTGCATGCAGAGTGGAGCAGGGATCTGACACAAGTGAAGCTGAGGGGGCCCTACTTCCTCCCATCACTGGCCCTGTAAGCACAGCAGGCTGTCACACTAGGACAGACACTTCATCAGATGGCTTCGTCTTCTCTCCATTCTCTGGGTTGTAATTATAATTAGCAAGGACTCCAGGCCCCTCCCTTTGCTGTGAGAAGATCATGCTGCAATTTCCACAGCCATGTGAAGGCGCAGCTCTTCACTGAGACGTTTTTCTTCTTCCTTTATGGTGAATTTACAAAGGCTGCTGCCTGCACACATACACGGGTATCTTCAAGCACTGAAACTCTATCTCACTTTGGCAAGAAAGCCTTTGATTAGGCCAGCTTCTGCCTCCCCCACTGTGACAGCCATGTCTGCCTCACTGGATGGTTAAGCAGCTGAAGCCAGAGCTCCAGTGTGTAGAGAGCTCCATTCTCTGGACTCATTCTCACATCACAGGGAGAATACAGAGGAAAACACCTGAAAGTTCGTAACTTTTCAGTGTGTTCCTTCTAGCATGGAGGCCCTGCCTGTGAACACACATGCACATACTCTCAGGCCCCCGTCCATTTTCAGATTTGATATTAAATCAGCACAAGGGTTCAGCTTCTCCAGAATGAGACAAACTTTTAAAAACTGGTTGCAAACAGCAAACTAAACATCTTACTGTCATGTAAAATCACTTTAAGACCCAAGTGCTGACAGGTGCTATGTTTACTGCTAAAGAAATATCCCACAGGACAAGATAAGCATGCACTAACCCACTTCATCCTGATGGTATTGCCAGCAACAGAAGGGAAAGCATATGCCAGGTCTGAATCCTGACTCTGCTGAAACAAGGGGTGGGATAATTTTTAGGAGAAAAGATGAGATGGACGATGTTGGCAGGGAGACTGACCAAGGGGTACAGTCAGTCCCTTAAGTCACTTCTGAGTTGGCAAGTGTTTCTCCATATGGCTGTGCCACCTTCCTGTGCTTTCAGCCCTTGTGGAAGGGCCTGGGAGATGGGACCATCTCCACAGTGTTCACATTTCAAGACTGATTCTGAGGTTCATGATAAATATTATTTCCTGATTGTAAATTGCAAGAAGTTGAGAAAAGATTTGCATCTCAAAGGCACAAAGAACGTATTTGTGGTGCACATTTTCTAAAGCAATTGCTCTGGGAGGAGAGATCAGGGACCAGGAGCAAACCCATCTAATAGCTGGTCAACCCGAGGCCAGGGAGGCTGTCATCGTCATTATCTACTTCCAGTACTCATGTCACCATTAGTGTATGACACTAATTTCCTGGAACAGAAAATGTGATTAAATGACCCAGTTTAATCCATCAGCCCTTAGAATTATGTCCTTTCCTATGAGTTCTGTCAGCTCCCACAGTTAAAATACCCCTTGCCTCTCTGCATTCTTAAACTTATTTTCACTGTGAATATCTTCACTTCAGTATTATGATATTTAGCACAACTTATATTTTTCTAGCCCATGAAAAACATCTGTGACTCCCAGACTACAATGAGTGTGTTCAGACCTGAGGATCTCAGCAGCACCAGAAATAAAATAATCAAAATTTTATGGGGCAAACCTTAGTTTGTATCTTCATTGTTTGTAACTTCAAATATAGTCAACCAGCATAATATATACTTTATAAAACTTAAATAGAAATACAAGCAATTGAGTTTTGGATTTAATTATTTAATTGAAGAGGCGATAACACGATTTTCTGTCAATCGGCACACATACATCAAGTTTCTGTGTCAGGCAACGGTGGGCTCTTTCACACAGAACCAGATATTTTCCTTGATTCTTTGCTGTTTCTCTCTGCCCTCACCTTCAGAGTTCTCAAGTTCTTTCTCCACTCACAGTTTGACAATTCCTATAAACTTAGGTACAAACTTAAGCCAATACATGCTGTCAGTAACAGCACTGTCATCAGATGCTTTGGCCTAAGAATTAGTAGCACAGGCTTTGTGCTTCCTGAACAGGGCACCAACCATTCATCTGAAACACAGTATTGCCAGCCAAATAGCTCAGCAAGCAGAGCTATTAAAGTGTCTGCAAGCAGGTGCTTAGACATGGGGTTCAATCCCTGGGCTTGTCATGCCGCCCTGCCCTCAGGACACACTGAGCTCATGATACAGACGAGCATAGTGGTGCACACCTGTAATCCTAGCACTTGGGAGGCTGTAAACAGGAGGATCACTGAGTTCGATCTAGTAGTGAGACCCTGAATAGCCTGTAGACCCTTCCTTAAAATACAGAAAAAAAAAGAAAGAAAGAAAGAAACAGTATTAATGCAGAAGTGGATTTCCTTATGCAATGTCGCCTCTGAGTTCCTTCCCCGCACTACCAACCCCACTCTTAGTCTGGGTCTTGGTTTGATTCCAAGGCTGTTGTTAGACATTAGTTTGTGGGTTTCTTTGTTAACCTGTTAAGGTTACTTGGCCCTCAGACCAACCTACCCGGAGAGGGGACTTACTACGAACCTGGGCCCAAGACCCACAGGAGGCAGGAGGGCAGGCTGACCAAGGGGAGCAACGGAAGTGGACCACAGCCTGCAGCCCTTCCTCCACCTACCCCACCCAGGCTACACTTTCACAGACTAGCAGAGCTGGCTTGCTGCCTGTGGGTGTTGCCCAGGACAGTTTGATGAGGGCATGATCACATGTGAGAAACGTGAAATAAACTTTGGGTGTAAAAAGTGCGGGTGTTTGTGGGGACAGGGGTCATGACGGGCCCCAGGGTTCTAATGCAAATTGGAGCCACCTGATCCTCCATTGGAAGAGCTTCAGAGAGTCTCAAAGAAGAAGGAAATGTGTGAGATGTCAAGCTGTAACTCATTTTCAGACAGTATATAGCTGGTGAAGACTTAGTGTTAGACTTGGGAAATAAATTCTTCATTGGCCAGAAACATGAGGGGTATCAGAACTGGTGAGGCTGGCAGGAAAACAAGCTTGAACACACCTGGAGGAAACTCCTTCTTCTCAAGCCCTATGTGAATGGAAAAAAATGCAAGTAAATTATTTAGGAGGCCTGCATTTTTCTCCTTAAAGGCCAGCAGAAGACTCAGGAAAGTATATTAATTGGGCACCAGAAGGTTTTGAGTTCAATCCATTTTGGAATAGCTATTATGGACAGGCACCATATTAAGGAGTATCTGGAATGTAATGCCACCCTTTCTGCATAGATTCTAGTATCCTGCTTAAAAAAGAGCCCCCATGAGCCACAAAGACATAAAGGTCATAAAAGACACAAAAGTGAACACGAGTACCAATGGGCTCCAAGAAGTTAGAGACACCAAGAGTAAGCAAAGCTTTAGGACAGACAG
>PVKA01011972.1:22443-59335 GCA_004027165.1 Ctenomys sociabilis
ACACACTCACATGCACACGCACATGTACACACTCACATGCACACACTCACATGCACACGCACATGTACACACTCACATGCACACGCACACACACAGCCAGAAGTCAGAAGTGGCGAAAGCCCATGTTGAGACACTCCCCGGAGCACAGTCTGCAGCTGGCCTGAGCAGAAGGGACACTCACAGGGAGTGTGCAGTGCCACCCAGGAGCCCTCTGCTACCAGAGAATTGCTAACAAATCAGCAGTGAGAAGAGCCACACCTGACACCCACATTCTTCTTCACGCATACTTTGTTTGGCCAGCAACTTTCCAAAAATCTCCACAAGCCAATTCTAGTCCTTAGGAGTCACAGAGCAGGACACTGTGGACTCAGTGGAGTCATAAGAACGATCCACAGTGACCCAGGCACTGGGCCAACAAGCACAAATTGCCAGGGGCCAAACAAGCCCGTTACTGTACAGCAGACTAAAAACACTGTAGACAACATTAACAGATTTTTAAATGGAACATTGAAACATGAAAAGGAAAAAGAACATAAGTGACAAAAGACCACAGTAGGCCACGAAAGCCTAAAATCTTTACTGCAGGAACTTGGTCCTAAGAGAAAACACTTGCCAACCCTGGTCCACACAGTAAACACTTTCAATTTAGTAACAGAAAAAGCTCCAGAAATTTTTTGTTCCTGTATTATATTTAAGATATTTAAAGCAAGGTGTTAAGCACTTATGATTTTGGCAGCTCTGATTGAAAATGCTTTACAATGGTACAGTGAATGCATTGTGATGGAATTTAAAAAACACAGGAGCCTAAACCAGATGAGGCATAGGCATCAGCTGGGAAAGAGCTCGGCCGTCTAAGCATCTGCCTGATAAGCGCAAGGATCCAGGCTGAATCCCCAGTATCGAATGTCATGCCACCCTGGAACTGGGTGTGGTGCTGCATGCCTGTAATCCCACCACTGGGAGGCTGAGGTAGGAGGCTCACTGCAAGTCTGAGCTATGTAATGAGACTCTGTACCCAGAAAATAAATAAGCAAAAATTAAAAAATGAAAGCTAGACCTCACCCTCAGTTTCATACTGACTTCTAGGTGATGACAATTGCATGTATACATCTCCAGGCATTTTCAGACAATATGTGTGTGCATGTGTATATGCATGTGGATGTGTATTGTATGTATATGTGTATACATGTGTTTGTATGTATATTCAGAAAGGCAGAAAGATTGGAATTCAGCATCATTCAAAGGGACATGATGCATGGACCAGGGAGATAGCTCAGTGGAATAAGCACCTATCTGTCAAACACAAAGTCCTGAGTTCAAGCCCAAGTACCTCAAAAAAATGGGGGTACATGATGCAGAGTAAAGTAGTCTTTTCCAAATGTAAATCTACGTGACAAATCCTGGAAAACCAGTCAGGACAGGTGTTATGGTTTGTGTCTAGGTTTCCCCCTCAAAGCTTCATGCAGTCCTGGGGTGGCTTCTGGAGTCTGTGATTAACTACTGTGGGTATGGGTGCTGCACCCACCCTGGGATAGGTAATCTGCATTACAGTGTAAGGAGGGCAGAGGGGCCGGCAAGCAGCCTGAGCTGCTGCCCTCCCTTTGCTCTGTGCCCCACCACCATGAACGGCTGTTCTGTGCCATGGTGCACTCTACCTTGGACCCAGCCAACTATGGACTGAAACCTCCACAAACTACAAGCTACATAAACACTTTATTCCTTCATTTTGGGTGTCAGCTATTTGTCTCAGGAATGAGAGAAGAGTAACTGAGACAACAGGCAAAAACAGTGAGCAAGAAAGGCCAAGGAAATACAGAGAGTGGTGGAGCTAAAGAGCCAAGTACCTGCACTCACCAAAGGACACTACCTTGAGTGAGTGTTACAGCATGAGAAGGTCCCATGCATTTCTATACCGAGGAAGTGAGAACTGGCTTCATGAGACATTAAGGGGTGCAAAAGCCAGAACTAGTTGCAAATAGCAAAAGACAAATTTAGATCCCAAAACATCCAGTGATCCTAGCTGAAACTGAAAGCTTTAGGAAGCCTGCTAGTAGCTTAGCTTCACTCCCAATTAAAACCTGCTATCTATTGTTGAGGCTACCAACAGCAGGATCGTAATGAGAGGCTGAACATGGGCTGAAGATACATGCTAGCTCAAGTGATTCTCGTGGTAACCCTGCAAGGTGTAAGTTACAGAGCATTTGCAATAGCTCTTTAGACAAAGCATGACATTTAGGAGTGGAATGCTGATCCCCTTGCCTCCACTGTGAGCACTCTGTCACTCTGCTATAACAACTTCTTGTTCCAAGAGGACCGGGCAGTACATGGCAAAAGTACGATAGAAATAGCCAGCACTATTGGGAAAACAAGTGTGAGCAACAGTTTCCAGGCCTTCGGCTGCTCAAGCTGGGCGGCTGTCTGGAATGGGGGCTTGCGGGAGGGCGTCGCTCCTCCCGAAAGGCAGGGCTGCATGTGAGTGAGGAAGAGGAAGCACATCCTCGCCAACGAGCAAAAGAAAAATCAACCAATTTATTGTCACAAAACTAAATACTTTAAAGGCATAGAGGTTTTTGTTTCCCCACATAGAAAAATGAAGATGTGGTACAGGAGAGGAATTAGGTATTTCCACATGTGGTCATTATCACCCTGCCTCAGCTCTCGTTTGTACCTTTTGCTTTCTTTCCTGACACATAAGGAAAAGGAATATTTCATAAATCATCCAAAATTCAGCTGATCAGTCAAGCCTTTAGACAAATTCCTCAGTGCCAGCACGTTCAGAGTGTGCATGCCGATGTTCCCAAATTACCATATGCTTTGTGAGCTGGGGCATCTTCTCTGTTGACTAGTGACGATACCTTATGTGGACTGGTCCTGACACTGTGTTGAGTCTGAAACTGAGGGTGAAATGTAGGCTCTGAAATATCCTCAGCCTTGTCTGCCTTTGCCAGCAGTACAGGCTGTGAGCACTTTAATACTCACTGCTCATACTGTCTTTCTCAAGTGCATTGCCATCACCACTGGATGAAATCAAAAGGATAAATAAAGTAATTTATCCCTACCTGTACAACTCAGTTAATGAGAAAAACCACCTTCCCATGTTGCTAAGTAACTAGGAAAAACATTACTGGCATCATAGATGCATCACACTCTTGGTTCTTATTTCCAAGTGCAAAGTCTTTTACTTTAAAAGATTTAAAACAGTCCTTCACGCAAGAGAAGAGGCCGCAACGAATGACTCCGACTTCACCAAGTGCCATCTGCCTGACCGAGCGAGGTCCACAAGCCCGCACCCGCCTTTCATCGGCCTCATCACACAAGCAGTTTTCCAGTGCGGGCAGGAGTCGGAAGCTGTCAATTACACCAGTGGTTGGCAGGCCAAATGAACACTTGCGTGTAATTATCACAGCTTGCACCAGCAGCAAGGACTCCGGAATGGTGCACACAAATGTTAGTGTCCTTTCTCTGCATAAAACACCCATTTATACACTGTGTGATATCCCTGACTAGCAGATGCGAAGCAGGATGCAGCTGATTTATTTTGCCAGCTTTGTGTGACCTGATACATTACCCATCGATGAGTAAAGCTGCTTTTGTCAAAACACATTATTTTCAGAAATGTACCAGAGCTTTGGCTTTGGTCACCAGAGAGCTTCCGGCTCCCTCAGCTCCAGGATCCTACTTGGGATGTGCTTTGAAACGACAACCCCTCGGGGCTCAGATCTTACTAGAGCCTATTTTCCTCATATCAAAACAGGAGCATTGATGAGGATCCTTGCTCAGATACTTTATAAGACTGCTGCTCCCTGTTTGCTCTGCTGCTCCCACCTTGAAGCCCGTGATGCCTCAATCCCTGCATTTGTGATTCCCAAGAGCATTCCTGAGAGACAAAGGAGAGGTAAGACACGCAGGGCCTGAGTCCTTGCCACGCCACCCAGGTGTACCTCTCGTGTCTCATGGTCGAAGGCTTCGAGGCGCCCACAGCGTGCTTCACAGCCTGGAGGACAGGGTAGACGCGTGCCTGTTACTACCTAGCAGAGCAGGACAACAGGAGCTTTCTATTCAAACCAGAACTTACTTCAAAAGTAGAAAGAAGACAACAGCCTTCTAAGAAACACCCAAGGGAATCTGCTGCATCTTTTCTCACCTCTGTTGCTTCCTTCCATTAGCCGAACACCTTAACTGAAAATGACAACATAGAGAGAAAAGACAGAACAATCCACCGTCCTTTCTGCTTCTGTCCTTCCTTAAACATTGACAAAAAGACAATTGTACTACTAGTTTCTATTGGTTTATAGAAAGAAACAGTTACTGCTTCACTTTTTTGATTGATGTTGCATAACTATATCTCACAATCTGAAGAACTACTTTGAAAATAACAACTGACTTCCTATCATCTTGTTTTGAGATTCTGCATCACGCCAGGGAGATAGCTCAGTGGCATAAGCACCTGCGTGGCAAGCACATGATCACGACTTTGGTGTCCAGTACTGAGAGAGAGAGAGAGTGAAAGAAAGAGAGACAGATTCTGTATCATTTTAAAAATATTTTTCCTATTTTTATTCTCTTAAATAAAAATAAAATTCATAGGCGGTAAGGAGTCAGATGCACTTACGGCAAAGCAAATTGAAAATGGTACATACTAAACAGTATTTTTACTGTCCTAGTAAAAACAAAATATGAATGCACCAACAAAATACAAAATAGAAACTACAAATCATGCAATTCTACTTAAAAGTTAAACGCATTTATATTTGCAGTTTAAAGCAACAGTGTACAATATAAGTGTGAATGACAAAATTTATGCTAATAATTTTCTTTTTTTTTTGTCTTTTTGAGACAGGGTCTCGCTATGCAGTTCAGGCTGGCTTTAAGCTCACTTTGTAGCTCAGGCTGGTCTTGAACTCACAACAATCCTCCTGCCTCAGCCTCCTGAGTGCTGGGATTACAGGCATGCGCCACCACGCCCGGCTCTATGCTAATAATTTAAATGCTTTCATTTTCTTGGAAATTAACATGAGGAGTCAAAAATCAAAAGATCTTACTGTATAAAGATCTGGCTTTGTAAAGGAAGGCTTCATATTTTAGTGTTTTAAAGATACTCTTCTTAAAAGGCATATTTTTTCTTCTTTGAACAAAGCATCCAATATTTTCAATTTTGCTCTGAAATTCTGAAATTAGGTACCAACGCTGGCCCTACAAATATTTTTTATGCAGTTTTGTGATTTTTCAGAGCTTTATAATGTGCAAAGAAGTTAAGAGGATATACGTATGTAAGGTGTGAAGAGTAGCAGGCTATTCCCAGAAGGGAATCCCAAGACAAGGATCAATTACAGGAAAGCAAAGTGCAAAGTGTGTCACTGAGCTAGTGCCTCTGTCTAGGTCTTTTGCTGTACTTCTGCCTGAAGTTTCTTGAAGTTGTCTATGACTAAAATCAGCCCTCATGCTTTTTATACAAGGATAGTTTTACAAAATAACAATAAACATGAGAAAATGAATTTAAACACATATGCTACTAAATAGTTTTTTTTTCTTTTTTATATTTTATTGAGAAACAAATAACAATGAGACACTTTCAAAGGAGATTAGAAGGAGAATTTTAGTAATTAATAGATTGCGAGACAGGCCTGCCCTGCCCCTGCCCCCAAGCCCAACAAGCGAGTGAGAAAGTTTGTGATTGTTCTGGCCCTTGATCCATACAAGCCCAGTTCAGTGAGTACGAACTGAGCCAGAACCTTTGGCTTCTCCCCGAATGCCATGCCATGTGGAGGTCCCACCTCCAAGACCTCCGAGCAAGAGATTGGCCTGAGACATCCCACACCAGCCTGCCTTGCAACTCCCTGGAGCCCCTGCCCCCAGATTGAGAACTTTTGTGACTCTTCCAGCCCCTGATCCAGCCCAGCATGGCCTAGTGAGTGTGTGGGAGAGCTTCAGTGCCCCACGGTGCTCTGGGCCAGGGGCACAACAGAGGGGAACCACAGGCTCACAGTTGTGCCAGAAAGGCTACAGCAAAAAGGATCTGAACACAATAACTAGACCCACACCAGGCATAACTCGATAATCTCAAACTTATTAGACCGGCACCTGAATCTCATTATGCACTAAGATTATAACTGCACAAAAGCTCTACACCAAAGATCAGAGGATAGTGCTACACAAATGACAAAGACAAGGAGAAAAATGCAATCTCAGACCTCCAGCTCACCAATGATGAGTGCAGAGGACACAAGCTCTGCTGAAATGAATGAATTAACAGAGCAGAAACAAAGAAACAACAGCAGAAAGTTATAGAGGAACTCAGACCAGAATTAACACCAGAAATAAAAAAATAAAATTTTGAATACATATAATCTGAAGTAATGAATCAAATCCAGAAACATATGAGGGAAACCCAATGTCCACCCAGAACAAGTGCAGAGAACAATATTTTAGCTGAAACATGTGAATTAACAGTGTCAAAAGCAAAGAAACAATAGCAGAAAGGTTATGAGGAACTCAAATCAGAAATAATTTCTGAAGTAAAAAACGAAATCTTTGAAATGATAGCATCTGAAGTAGAGAATTAATTCCAGAAATATATGGAAGAGACCTAATTTGGAAAAACTCTGCAATACAATTAATAGCTACCTCTAAAGAAGACAGTAATAAAAAATAGAGCAAATTAGAAATATAACAAATTCCTTGAATGAGCAATACAGGAAAGAGATAGATTGCATGAAGCAGAGTCAAAGAGATATAGAAGAAATTAAAATCTCAATCACGAGTCTAAAAAACCATTTGAGTGAAAATGAAGACAGAATTTCAAGTTTTGAAGATGCAGCAAGTGAAAAGGTGGGAAAGGATCTCTTAAAAAGAATGAGAATGAAGAAAAAAATCATCCATCAACTGCAAGATGATGCCAAGATGAACACTGTGAGATTAATAGGCACCAATGAGAGAGAAGTAGTCAATAAAAATGATATAAAAAGAATATGGGCAGAAATAGTAGCAGAAAACTTCCCAAATATGGGGAAACATTCTAACATTCAGGAAACCAAAGTGTACAGAATTCCAAGTAACTTCAACCCAACTGAAAACACACTGACACATATAATAGTCAAGATTCCAGAAATCTAACACAAGAATAATATACTGAAAGCAGCTAGAGAAAAAGAAGCAGATTACATTCAAAGGAAAACCCATCAGAATTACAGCCAACTTCTCTTCTCAAATCATGAAGGCAAGGAGAGCATGGACCAGCATACTTGAAGTCCTATATGAAAATAAATTCCAGCGCAGACTATTATACCCTGCAACACTCTCTTTCAAGTTTGATGGAGAAGTGAAATACTTCTACGATGAAGAACAACTAAAGAATTTCATGACGACAAAGCCATTGCTACACAGACCACTTAAAGATGTTCTAGAGAGAGTCCACAATGACCAGAACTCCACGAATGAGAACGGAAGGAACCCACTAAACAGGGCAAAATATTAAATACAGGATAAAAAGGAGTAAATAACAAAAGGTAAATATCATGACAATCATAAGTATACACATTTCAATTATAACCATCAATGTAAATGGACTCAATTCACCAATTAAGAGAGATAGACTGGCACAGTGGATTGGGAAACAAAATCCAACAATATGCTGCATACAAGAAATGCACTTAACTCAAAAAGACATTTATAGACATAAAGTCAAAGGTTGGAAAACAATACTACATGACCCAGCACCTGATAAAAAAGCAGGAGTAGCAATTCTGTTCTCAGTCTCAACTTCAAACCAAGAAGGATCAAACAACACAAAGAAGGCCACTATATATTGGCCTTCTTTAGGGAAAAAATTCAAGAAGAAGAGGTAACACATAAATATCTATGCACCAAACATAGGAGCACCCAACTATGTAAGGAAAATCTTAATGGACATGAAAAAATCTAATATCCAAGACTACAATCTTAACAGGAGACCTTAACACTCCTTTATCTCACAAAGATAGGTCAACCAGACAAAAAGTTAACGAAGAAGTAGCAGAACTGAACCAGCGCTTGGAACAAATGGACCTGGTGGAATATACAGTATGTTCCACCCAACCACAGATGAATACACACTTTTTTCAGCTGCACACAGGTCATTTTCTAAAATAGACCACATACTAGTCCAGAGGTCATGCTTAAGTACATGCAAGAAAACAGAAATTATCCCATGCATTATCCGACCACAGTCCAATGAAAATGGAAAAAAATGAAAAAAGAAACCAGAAAAAAAAAAACCTTAAATACGTGGAAATTAAAAAACACCAACTCAGCAACCAATGGGTCACAGATGAAATTAAATAAGAAATTCAACAATATCTACAATTCAATGAAAATTCAGCAACAACTTATCGAAATTTATGGGATGCGATGAAAGCAGTTCTCGCAGTGAAAATCATAGCTGTGAACTCACATATTAGGAAAACAGAATGAAAAAAAAACCCTATTGTTGTACTTCCAACATCTAGAAAAGAAAGAGCGAACCAAACCCAAAGCGCAAAGTCATGAAGAAATTGTAACAATTAGAGCAGAAATTAATTCAACTGAGATGAAGAAAACAGTTCAAAGAAACAATGAATCAAAAAGCTAGTTCTTTGAAAGACTAAATAAACTAGATTAGCCCTAGGTAACCTCATCAAAAAGTGGAAAGAAAAAATTCAAATACAAGGAATAAGGAATGAAAAGCGTATAATCACCACAGGTCCAGTGGAAATACAGAAGACTGTCAATACCTACTTCGAGAATCTTTACTTTCACAGAATAAAAGACACAGATAAAATGGGAGATTCCTTAAAGGGTACAAATTTAAAAAACCTGAATCGAGAAGATAGAAGAACTCTCAATAACTCAATAACAGTCAATGAAATGGGAGATGTAATAAAAAGCGTACCAACAAAGAAAAGTCCAGGTCCTGATGGATTTCACAGCTGAATTCTTTTTTTTTTTTTTTTTTTTTTTTTTTTTTTTTGAGACAGGGTCTCACTATGCAGTTCAGGCTGGCCTTAAGCTCACTTTATAGCTCAAGCTGGTCTCGAACTCACAACAATCCTCCTGCCTCAGCCTCCCGAGTGCTCACAGCTGAATTCTACAAGGAATATTTATTTATTTATTTATTTATTTATTTATTTATTTATTTATTTATTTATTTATTTTGATGGAACCAGGGATTGAACTCAGGCCCTTGCGCTTGTCGGGGAAGCGCTTCTTCAACTGAGCCATCTCCCTGGCCCCAAAAAACTACCATTTTTTTTTTGACACAGTGTCTTGTTGTTGTTGTTGTTGTTGTTGTTGTTTTATGGCAGAACCAGGGATTGAACTCAAGGTCCTTGCACTTGCCAGGGAAGCGCTTATTTCACTGAGCCATCTCCCCTCTACAAGGAATTTATATAAGATATAATCCCTACACTCCTCAAACTCTTCAAAGAAATTGAAAAGAAAGAAGTCCTCCCAAAATTATTTCTGGAGGCAAGGATTATACTGATTCCAAAACCAGGGAAAGACATAACGAAAAAAAAGAACTATAGGTGAAAATCCCTCATGAATGTAGACACAAAAATCCTCAATAAAATCCTCGCAAATAGAATACAACAAATCATTGAGATCATACATCATGACCAGGTAGGATTCATGCCAGGGATATAATGATGGTTCAATATTTGAAAATCTATAAATGTTAACAAATCCCAGCACTCATTCATGTTCAAAGACCTACAAAAAATTGGAATAGGTGGCCTCTAATTCAATTTAATAAAAGCCATCTATGACAACCCAATGGCTAATATAATTCTAAATGGAAAAAAACTGAAATCTTTTACTCTCAGATCTGGTACAAGGCAAGGATGTCCTCTATCGCCCCTGCTATTCAATATAATTTTGGAATCATTAGCTACAACCATTAAAGGACAGGGAGAAATAAAAGGAATAAGAATAGGTAAAGAAGTTAAGTTATCACTATTTGCAGACCACATGATGCTTTACTTTAAAGACCCAAAAAACTCCATCAAGAAGCTGCTAGAATTGATACACAAACTCAGTGGCATAGCAGGATCCAAAGTCAGTACTCAAAAGCCAACAGCATTCCTCTACACAGATAGCAAACACGCTGAGAGGAAACCATATAAACAATACCTTTTACAATAGTACAGAAGAAAATGAAATACCTTGGGATTCACTTAACCAAAGAAGTCCAAGATGTTTTCATGGAAAATTACAACACCCTAAAAAAGAGATTGTAGAGGATTTCAGAAAATAGAAAGATATTCCCTACTCCTGGATAAGAAGAACCAACATCATGAAGATGGCCATACTCCCAAAATTTTTATACAAATTTAATGCAATCCCTATCAAACTGCCATGAACATACCTCCCAGACCTAGAGAAATTGTTCCTAAAATTTATTTGGAATCAGAAAAGACCTAGAATAGCAAAGACAATCCTGACCAACAAAGACAAGGCAGGAGGCATCACAATTTCTGACTTGAAATTATACTATAAAGCCACTGTGATAAAATCAACATCGCATTGGTAACGAAATAGACCTGAGGATCAGTGGAATGGATTAGAAGATGCAGATGGCTCTATGAACACACTCAGCCACCTGATCTTTGACAAAGGGGCCAATCAAGCTTACTGGAAGAAAGATAGCCCCTTTAAGAAATGGTGCTGGAAAACCTGTCTTTCTGTATGCCAAAAACTAAAACTTGACCAGGTATACCACCATGCACTAGGTAAAGTCAAAATGGATTGAAGCTCTAAACATTGAAACAAAAACACTCAATCTCCTGGAAGATAAAGTAGGAGGAACTCTTGAAGACATAGGGGTAGGCAAAGAGTTCATGAGCAAACACGTATTTGCATGGGAAACACTTGAAAGAATTAACGACTTGGATGAGCTCTTATTGAGAAGTTTCTGCATGTCAAATGAAATTGTCAACAAAATGAAAAGACATGCACAAATTTTGAAAAAATCTTAATAAGCACACAGACAAAGGGCTGCCCTGTACAATTTATAAAAAACTAAGATATATTAAGGCCCTACAATTTAAAGACCCAATCCAGAAATGGGTATCTGAGATGTATACACAATTCTCAGAGGACAAAAGTAAAGAAGTAAATAAATATATGAAAAAATGCTCCACATCACTAGCCATCCATGATACGCAAGTTAAAACAACACTGAGATACCATCTCACTCCAGAAAGAATGGCTATCATAAGGCAATCAACCAACAACAAATGTTGGAGAGGATGTGGGGAAGAGGGAACACTTCTCCACTGCTGGTGGGAATATAGACTGGTGCAACCATTGTGGAGGTCAGTGTGGAGACTCTGCACATAACTAGGACTGGAAATCCCATTCAAGCCAGCTATCCCCCTACTGGGAATTTTCCCAGAGGAAATGAAAACATTGTATCATATCTGTACCTATGTTTATAGCAGCACAATTTGTGATAGCAAAATCTTGGAAACAACCAAGATGTCCGTCATATGAGGAATGGTTGAAAAAGATGTGGGTTTCTATACAATGGCATATTATTCAGCTATAAGGAATAATAAACTTGAAGCATTTATATTGAAGTGGATGCCACTTGAACATATACTAATAAATGAAATAAACCAGACCCACATGTGCAAATATCATATAGTCTCCCTAGCTTAAGAAATCAAAAGAGTAAATACAAATAGAAAGGTATAACAACAACTGAAAGGAATTTAGTCAGATAATGTGGGTAAACTGAACTGCATATGTTGCAGGGTACTAATCAGCTTCTTTTGTGGATGGTTAACAACCTAAGCTTGCAGATCAAAAATTGGAGAAATGGATGGGCTCCAAGGTCAGCCAACATTTTGGTCCTAGCCTTTCAATGTCAGTGAAGACTCAGGACATAGGAGAACCTGTACTGTAACATCATGAAACTCAGTTGTGCCCCAAATTTTCTGATCAAGGAGATTATGGAGCCACAAAATATTGTGATCGCTGATCTATAGTGTACCTAAGGAGAGTCACATGGAAAGAAAACTTTCTCTTAGGCTTTCACAGAGAGCAAACTAGTCAAGCATTGGCCATGACTAGTGGCTGACACTGACAAAGGATCTACAGAGTGAGATTACAGGATAAACCCTGAGGAAACATGACTGATCTCATCAGATACAAAAGTCACATTTTTGTTATATATGTTTTGCTTTATCTCTGTCTTAACCATACAGCAGAAAAGTATAAAAATAAGGTATATAAAATAAGCCCATAATAAGCTGAGATGTAAGTAGCTCTAGTCAACAACTTCCTCGGATATCCCACTATTATTGTGGACTACTGGACTGTGTTGGATTGTTTCACTGAATTCAAGCACCTATAATGATTGAATGACAATAAAGTACCCATCTTTGACAAGACTAAACAAAAAAAAAAAAATAGGGATACAAATGAAGAACCATTCTGTGTTTCTATGAAAAGTACAGTTAGGATAAATATGCAATACTTCTGCATAATTCTATGAGAAGAAAGATTTGCAATAATAATGTTTGGACAGGATATCCTGTTGGCTTCTTATACTATAGATAACCACTAGGAAGATAACAATGTAAAAGTATTAATTATTGAAACTGTACTATAATTGAGCTTTAAAAAAAAGATAGGTATACAGCTACATTCTCTTAATTCATTGATTAGAAGGATCTTCTCTAATACTGTTTGTAAATAGAAATCATGTATGCACCTTGTACAACAAAAACCCACTATAAAAAATTATGTAATGTGTTAATTATTAAATCTGTCCTACTAATTTGATTTGAAACTGTCTCTTTGCTATTTGTTCTTCAATAAAATAAATAAATATAAAAATGGTCTTTTTAAATTACAAATCCTGTCTCATCACTTGGCCTCACAGATGTGCAATATGTAGCCAAAGACAGAAAATAATAATAATCAATACATTGTATATTATTGTCTTTGTAGTACTTATTCACAGTATAGTTTCAGAAGGGATATTCTGTCCAAACACTATTACTACAAATCGTTCTTCTCATTGAATTAAGAGAAAGTAGCTGTATATATATCCTATTTTGTATATGCAGATACAAAATGGTCCTTTACTTACATTCTCTTTTTTTGTTTAATTTTTCCAGAGATGGGCATTCCACTGACATTTTTAAATATTGTAGGTATGTGAATTCAGCAAAACTTTTTAATTGTCTAGCATTGTCAAAACAATAACTGTCTATGCATCAGTGTACATGTGTATATATCAATGTATATGTGTCTGGAAACATTCCCTGTACCTAGTTGAGTCCTCACATTCCATTAAAGTGTCTAAATGCTTTCCAGCCATTATCTAAAATTAATCTGTTAGAATTTAGGGCCCTTAATTACTTTCTGTTCTCAGACCATGAAGGCCCCAGAAAGTGACCCAGAGAAGATGGAGCCTGAGCTGGGTTTGGGAACAGTGTGCAGAGCCGGCAAGGCCCCACATGTGCTCTTTCCAAAGTTTTGTTACTTTCTAAATGGCAGAGTTACAGTGAGGGTGAGTGGAAACTTTATTTAGTTCTTGATGCCCCCAAGGTCCACCACACTTAAACTCAGGTTCATGCCATGTTAACAAAGTCATCATTTTACTATATGAACACATCACCTGATTCAGTGAATTAAGAACAGAAGACGTGTACTCTCACAGAATTTCTGATCCCACCTCCTCTGGTTTCAAAGTGCCCCAAAGCTTGTGTTGGAAACAGTGCTGAGAAACAGATGGAAATGGCACCGACTCCCTCGTGCCTTCTGCCTCTGCCGAGGGAGGTGTAACATGAAGAAGTGTGTCAGACTGGTGCAATGCACTTCCCACTCCCCAGTTGAGGCCAGATACATTTCTGCTCATATAAATGATCTAATTTGTTATTCAGATACAGCAGCAGCAAAAGGTGGACAATGACACTAATGAGGCCCAAGACCCATTCAGGAAAAAAATAGTGAGAAATCCTCACAGCCCCTCATTACAGTCATCCTGCAGGTCTGAGGTGTGACTGGGACTGCCCAGGGCCTACCAGATCCTCACACCAGCCAGCACTCAGGCCCAGCATGAGTTACACTGACTTTTGGTCTGCCAGATCCTCATTCCAGCCAGCACCGAAGTCAGGGATGTGTATGGACTTCCTGCATCACACAGGCCTGGTGTGAAACCCTGTGGCAGAACTCCTTGCAGAGAGGTGAGAGGACAGACCCACCCAGCTGATCCAGGAGCAGAACATCTTGCCAGCATGGCAGAGCGGGTTCACGTCCAAGGGCTACAGCAAGAAGAAGTGGAGCACAGCAGTTTGACTCAAGACACACTCACATGGACAAGTTTGAACATGGTAGATCTGGACCTGGTGTACACCAAATGTTAGAAGACAGTGCTATCTAAAATGACAAAGAGAAGGAGAAGAATGCATTCTTAGGCCACAAGCCCACCCAGAACAAATGAAGGAGACACTAGCATAGAAGAAATTAGAAATAACACACCTGAAATCTCTGAAATCATAACATCTGAAGTAAAGAAACAACTGCAGAAAGGTGTAGAGGAAATCAGATCAGAAATAATTTCTGAAGTAAAAAAAGAAATGATAACTATAATGAAACAAGTACTAAGTGCTTATAAAGAAGACACTGATAAAAAAAAATAAAGGGGAATAGAAAAATGATGGACTCCTTAAATGGGCAATATAGGAAATAAATAGAATACATGAAGCAGATGCAAAGTGATATATAGCTGGAAAAATCATGCGAATGTAAATGAAAAAAGACTTTCAGACCTTAAGGACACCACTGCAGCTAGTGAAAAGATAATAAAAGATCTCTTAAAAACAACTAGGATGCAGGAAAAAATAATTCAAAATCTGCAAGATGAACAATGTGAGACTAATAGGCACCAATGAGAAAGAAGGAGTCAATACAAATAATATAAAAAAGAATATGGACAGAAGTAATAGCAGAAAACTTCCCAAATATGAGGAAACAATCTGATATTCAGGTAACCAAAGCATATAGAACTCCAAATAACATCAACTCAATTAAAACCACTCCCAGACATATAATAATCAAGATCCCAGAAATCCATCCATATACTAAAAGCATTACATTAAAGGCACACCCATCAGAATAATGGCATATTTCTCTTCACAAACCATCAAGTGAAGAATAGCATGGAGCAAAGTACTATGAATCTTGGAAGAAAACAAATTCCAACCCAGACTGATATACCCTGCAAAATTCTCTTTTAAGTTTAATGGAGAAGTGAAATACTTCCATGACAGAGACAACTAAAGAATTTCATGACAACAAAGCCAACTCTATACAGACTACTAAAAGATATTCTAGAGAGGGATCAAAATGACCACAACTCCATGAACAAGAATGGAAAGAACCCACCAAACAGGGCAAACAATCAAACACAGGAGAAAAAGAGGTATACAACAGCAGCCTTTCAATTATTCATTTGTATACAGCAATATTTCCATCAGTGTCCTCTACAAATGGACTTCTACTGCACCCTATAAGTCATGATTCTGTCTGGGTCTACAGGCTGGATGTCAAGGAAATAGCTGTAGCTCTGTCCCTCCAGTGACACCTGGTCACCAATAAGCACCATGGACACCGTTCATGTCCACCACATGATATTATAGAACTTTGTGCTGTACCCTATCCCCAAACTGTTAGGAATTACTGCTCACATATTTTCCATTCCAGTATTTTTGTTATGTTTTATTCTTAGTAATTCTTTACTATCATGAAAACTGTTTCTTAGTTGATATTTTAGTCTATGTTAACCTAATCAAATACTTTGTGAGCGTTCTGAACTGATCACAGATTCATACACATGCTGCACTGCATTTTGGCCTCTTAGTTGGACTCACAATTTAATTTTAATTTTTGAATATTGTTTTAAAGTATTTAATTTTGAATTAATCAATATTTAATCAATTTTCTGAATATAGTTTCATTTTAATTTTTCTTTTATGATTTATGCTGTTTCTTTGACTTACAATCTACTTATAAGACCAGGTATGATATTTTCTCCTAGTATTGGAAACTTTAAAAAGCCTATTTTCATTTTCCATTGACTATATTTGTTCTTCTTTGTCCTTAACACACACAACACACACACACACACACACACACACATATGAAAAAATATGTATAACCTGACATAAGACTGATAATGCTTTGTGGAAATCTTCAATAACCTTTTAAACGTGTTTGTCTAATATAATTATATTTTACACAGTCTTGCATAACTACCATTTTGGGAGCTTTTTATTCATTATCCAGGACCATACAGCAACTTCTCTTGCATTCTGGACTATGGTCTTGGTTATTTTCTATATGCTATGTCTAGAGGTATTAGAATATTTCAAGTTTGTATAACTGGAAAGTATTTTACTTTTAGTTTGCAAAGGTATATTTTCTAAATATAAAATTCAAAAAAGAGGACAGATCTTTTTTTCTTCAGTCCTTTGAATAAATTAGTCTAGTTTCTTTTTTTTTTTTTAATGTTTCTCTCTCTCTTTTTTTTGGGGGGGGGCAGAACTGGGGATTGAACTCAGGCCCTTATGCTTGCCAAAGAAGCGCTTATTCCACTGAGCCATCTCCCCTAGTCTAGTTTCTTACACACTTGCTCTTTTTTTTTCTCATGTGGAATAAGATGCTATTTGATTTTGTCCTTTAATAGCTAATGCTTTTTCTATGTATTTGCTTTGATGATTTTTTCTTTACCATTAGTTTTGGGCAATTTCATTTTTGTGCATCTTGGTATGATTTTATTCATATTTCTTCTTCCAAGTACTTCTTGGAATTGTAGTACTATAAATTTAACTAAATTCAAAAATTTTAAATCTTTAAATATTTATTGCCTATCTCCTTCTACTTTGAGAATTCTAATTATATGAATGTAAGTTTCTTGATTTTTGGCACAGAGTGAACTATTCTATGACTGATCTGTAACCTCTTTGTTCTTCATGTTTATTTTAGACAATTTTTATTGTTATATTCATGTAAGCTTGTAAATAGTTTTTTACAATGTGCAATCTATTGTTAATCTCATGTTATGTATTCATTTCAGAAATATTTTTCTAAAATTCACTCTTGTCTATATCTTATATCTTTCACACTTCAATATTTATCTACAATTTTTAATTTGCTATATAATTATTATTGATTTTCAATAAAGTTAATAATAAGTAAAAAATGTTGGAATTATATGTAAAACTTCTGAAAATACAACCATACTTAAGGCATTACTTAACACGTCCTGATTTTTCAGCTAATATTGGACTTACTTCAGTCAAAGTTAAAATATTCCCCAACACGTTTCAGTGTTGAGTATATCCCTAATACACAGGTTAATTTGTGCATGCCTTGAGTACACTGCAGATAAGTGATTTGATATTTCCAATAAACCCGCAAGAATGAGACTGTATGAGCTTGATATTATGTGTGTGAATAGCAAAATCTGAAAGCACTTAAAATTCATTCATTGAAATTTAGTAAGGAGTATTTCCTTAGCAAGGCGTTCAGCTTGGTTTCTTGGAGGCTTTGCCTTCAGATACTCCCTCAAGTTCTAAGATCAAAGAAAACAATATAGAAGAGTCATTCGACTTTGAAATGCTGAAAAAAATGGAAAAAGGAAGAGCCCCGCTCAGACAGGACTTCTGAGCTCTGCTGGAGTCTCTTGATTCCTGAGCCAAAACAAAGTGGCTTTGCATCAAATAGACATAATTCAATGTAGAACAAAATGATGCGAGAGTGAAGTAAGCTTCGCTACTTTTTGATCCCAAATTTTGTGTTTCAGCACTACACAATGTCATATTACACAATTCAACATTAATGTCAGTACCTCAGAAGCTTCTTGTGTGAAAACAATGTGAGAGCTGTGGATTCAGGTCCAATCACGGTGCTGTAGCTCAGTAGCCTGCCCTCGATTTTCCTGCTCATCATTTGAGCATATGAAATACAAGTTTCTTCACCCTGCCGCAGATCTACTGGATTCCAGCCCTAGACCGAGGCCAGGAATCTACACATCAAGCACCCATTTACTCCTGAAATCATGCCAGTTTGGAAACCCCTAAATCCATCACTATGAGTGGAGAGCAAGTTGATGTAAGCAAAGCACATCCATGGCCTCCAGGCTGGCAGGTAGGTGTTCATTTTCATGCTTTTCCTGTTTTGACTGAAAACAAACATGGCCTTATGACCTTGCAGGTAGATGGCACGGACAGATGTTTTCACACAGCTCAGATCAACTTTCTCAGATTTCTTATGTAGGAAACTAGAACGGACACTTTTAAGGGCACACAAAGTGCTCAAGCAGCCAGACGAAACAATGCTGCTGCACTATGCGCAGAGCTTGCTAAAAGCCTGCATCGCATCTGTCGGTTAGAAATCCTCACACGTGTGCTCTCACCTGATCTGTGCCGGCTGGGAGACAGGAGCAGGTGTCACTGCGTCTACATTCCAGATGAAGTGCGGAAAGACGAAAATACAAAGTACTGAACCTAAGGATCAAAACTAGCACCATATGCAGTGCTCCTTGAAAGTGAAAAGACAGTAACACACACCCAACAGCATCATCAACAACTCAGGAAAATCACAACATGCTGACTAAATCTGAAATCAGACACTAGCTTAAATAATGAGCTTCAGAAATTTGTTCCAAAGAAAACTTAGAAGTCAGAAAAGTTGAGTCTTAAACAAAATCCAAGTTCAGATCTTCTTTATCCAACAAATAATCCCAGAGAATCCATTTGTGATAAACACCGTGGTAGACTGTAATCTTCTTAGATTCAATCTATCATGAAGATATACTTATATAGTATTGAATTGTGGGGAATATTAAACATATGGAGGTTGATATCAATTGAATGTCTCTCCCCAAACTTTATATTCAAACCCTCACTCCAAGAGTGACTGCGTTAGAAGGTAATGCTCCACCAAAATAACTAAGCTTCAGAGAGATCACTGGGGCTCATAGGCTGAGCATGTTATAGGAGGACACGCAGCAGCACTTGCGCCCTGGTTCTCTTCTTCACCCTCTCTCTGCCTCGCTGCCTTGCATGGAGTAAGGGTAGTGTGAGCACTCACCAAGCAGTGGCTGGGCACAGGGAGGGAAGAGACCCCTCCCCTATGAAGGAGCTCTCCTGCACCTAGATCATGGGCCTCTGGCCTTGGCTTCTCCAGAACTAGAGAAATTTGATGCCTGTTGTTTAAACTTCCAAGTCAGTACTGGCTTTTTATTAGTACTCCCAGCTAATACAACAGGGAATAACAAAACACTGGTGCTATGGTTGAACTTAGTGGTATTTGGCATTACCCCTAATAAAGACCAGCTATTATGTACTGCTTATTATCTAGAATAACCAGCAAGGCCTCACTCCTACAGATACATTTCATAGCCAGACAGTCATACATACCAAGAGTCCAACCATTTATTCCCATGTATTTAGCGTGTTACCTTCAATCCCACAGAATTATTTAAGCAAACCACTCACATTGTTGTGAATTTCTAACTGGCAGTCAATTTGTGACACCCAGTCAAATTGAGCTAGCACATGCTGGGTGTGGGAGGCCCATGGGAGGCCCACTGGCAGCATAAGAGACAAAGCAGGAGATTCTGTCAAGACACTGTCAGGGATGCTATTTGGAGAAGCTGCTGCAGCTGTTGGAAGCTGCTGGTTCTCCTGGGCTGTTCTGCTCAGTGACCTTGTCATGCTGGCTTTCCCGATGAACTTGGCTGTTCTTGTTGGAGGAGCTCAGGACTTCATTATTGCAAAGAATGGCTACGGTTCATTTTGGGGGGAGCTCTGATCCTCATCTTCGGCATTGTTTCCTAGTTCTGGAGGAGAAGCTGGTGCACAGCTTAGCCTTGTGGAGAAACTTGTTGCATTGGCTTTCCTGATGGGAACTCAGATCTCCTCATCACTAGAGGAGCTCGGGACCTCACTGTTGCTGAGGACGGCTGTGGTACCTTTGGGGAAGCTCTGTGCTATCTTGAGTGTTGCTGCCTGACTCCAGTTCAGATCCCTCAGCTGCTAGCACAAATCCTTCATCCCACTGGCATAGACTTCCTAGCTTCCACCACTGATCTTTGGATCTTTTCAGCACAGATCCATGAAGCAGGCCTCCATGAGACTTTGTTGTGGGCTCTTGGCCTCCAGTTGGATGTGTGAGAGGCACTGTTACAAGCTCTAGGTTTGAAGCTGGACTCATGCAGGATATTAGGATCCAGGCCCTCAGCTGGATACTTTGGTCTTCAGTGTGTGGACAAATTTCCTATACTTCTTGTATATGTTTCTTTCGGTGATTATTATAAACTAATATTATGAAATGTGTCCTGTATTATATTGTTCCCCTCATCAAAACCCCAAACCATGGCACACACACATCCTCTGATGGGAGCCAGGGGCCATTCTAAGCTCTTGATCCTCTAAGCTGGCTTGCATTACCCTGTGCTTGTTCACTTTGCTCCCAAGTGCAGTCCTCATGTAGCTCCATCGGGCCCATGTCCTCATCTTCCCTGGAATAGTGGGTGGGTGAAACATTTGCTGTGGACATCACCTATCCAGCATTGAGGGCCATGTTCCTGGATACCCACAGAAGTGCAAATTGGCAAGGGTTAGCACACTGCATGCTGACTCTACCTACTGCAGATACCCAGAAGGTCCAGTGAAATCATAAACTCTTATCACTGACATAATTGGAATGTTTTCACAAAATAGCTCCTGCCTTTAGAGGAGATGGCCTTACCTAGACCTCTTTTCACACATTACAGATCTTCCAAGTGAAATGTTAGTAAGCTACACTAAAATAGGGTAACATCATACTTCATTTTAACATTTGAGTGAGTTTTAGTAATCTGCTGACTGCACATTTGTCTTTACAGTTTTCATTAGTATTACTCTAAATATGAGCTCATAATCCGGGACTAAGGATGAGTAACTACTGGAAATAGCTGCAACAAAGAAAACTATGTAAGAACTAACATAGACAGGCCATTCATAACCCAAAAAGACGCTACATACTGTAGTCCAAGGGACTTTTAACTCCCTCTATGGGCCACACACGTGTGTATGCTGCCTCTGTTTTCCCACATCATCATGTATGGTAAGGGTGGGCTTACCACTGACATATTCAAGTGCCACCAGAAAGGCCCACATGAGAAGGGCTTGTGACTCAGCCTCTGTGATCGGTTCTATAAATAATGCTTTGAGTTGGACAGTGGAAAACCCCAGGGTGATGGTGCAAGGCCAGCTTGACAGACATGTTGCACCATGTGCCAACAGCACACTGGATCAGAATCCTGCTTAACCACAAGAGAAAAATGTTCCAAAAGTCATTTGAGGTGAAAAAGTGATCTCCAAAGTGATTTCAAGTTGATTTTCTAGCTACGTAGCATTTCTCCATCTTTCTCATTATCCCACAAAATGAAAGATCAGAGAGGAGACTGCTCTGGTCCCCCATGAGGCCAGACCATGCCATTGGACCCTGGGCTCCCAGTGTCTCACTGTTGAGTCTGTGTTTCATGCTGTACTGGCTCCCACTTTCTGTCTTCACTTATAAAACAGGGATATTTACACAAACCAGGAGTACAGAGAGAACAAACCAGTGAATATATGCTTAAACCAATAGTTGGCTTATAGTAAATAATAGGCAATCATCATTTTTATTACTATTATTTCAGATCGATTTACTCCCCTTTGAACTGTGAAGAAGCTAGTCTGGCCATTACTCCGCTAATAACAGAGCAAACTTTTCCACTCATTGCTGAAGAAAGCCTTGAAAATCCTTCCTGATTTGTGGCTGTGAAATACAGAACACAGCATGACCTGTGCACGTCGTGGTAGAGTCTCAAGCAAAGCTGGACTCCACGATTCAAAAGCAGCAATGTCCGTTCCTAAGGAACTCCTAGAACACTACGTGCAAATATCAACCTAGAATGTAGCCAGATGCAAACTCAGTCCTGCAGAAAAGTCCCAAGCTTGCGTTTTTTGCACTTCAAATTTCCTCAGTCCAGATGGATTCTAACCTTTTGCTAATTTTTCATGAGAAATATTAACTTCAAATATTAATTTGAAGTGTCTATACAAACTCTTGTAGCCTAACAGTTAAACAAAATCTGAAGCATCATTTCATTTATAATCTGTACTTAAACATTGCTTAGTGGTGAATATTTAACAGCATCAAACTGATTTTAAAGCTTTCAACAAAGGGAACCTTTTATTAATTCAATAATTTAGAAGCCGTACCATTACAGTGCCTGTGGTAGTGCATGCCTACAAGCTCAGCACTGTGGGAGGCTGAGGCAGGAGTATGAGTCCAAATACAGCCTAGCAACTTACAAACTTAGAGACACCCTGCCTCAAAATAAAAATAGAAAAAAGGATAGAGATGTTTGAACGCTCAGTGTGAAGGCCCTGAATTTAAGCCAGTGTTAAAAAATATATACACACCGCTGCATTGACATTCTTATTAAAATTTTGTCATTTTCTGAAGCTAAAGTAAGTCCATTTTGTTTAGATGAGTTTAGAACCGAACACGAGTCCTGGTTTTCCCTTAGGTAGGACGAGCAAGATGTGAGGTTCAGGGCAATGGGATGAAGAAAAGCCAAACACCTTGGTTTTCTCATCTGGAGAATGAGATAATACAAGCTCCACTAATTGGCCCACAGGATGACCTAACAGATGCCCAGGAACAAGAACAAGGCCTTAACCATGGCAGTACCCAAATACCAGTGATTACTGGTGTTCTTATACACCTGAGAGTGTCTTAGAAGTGCATCTAGAGTAGCAGAGCAAGGATTAGCTTTCCAGGCAGAGGCGGTTCCAATGCAAAGCACTATCTAGTCAAAGTTGGCATGCCAGGATGAGCAGATTGCACTGCTCAGCTGGGTGGAGAAAGGACCTAAGGCACTGATCGCTGTCTGGAAAGGCTGACTTTGCTCATGGTGGTCATGACAAGGGGCTCTCAGCCCGAAATCGTGTATGAAGAAAATTGCTGAGAATACTGAATGTAATCTAGATCTTGCTGAGATGACTTATATATGATTTTCCTTCTTACGTCTGTAATACAAAATTGGAAGTTTTATACGCGTTTATCCTTGATTCTTAGAAAATGGTTGCAGGCATGAATCAGAAGCACACTAGCAACATTTACGCTTGTGTGCTGCTATTGTAGGGAAAGGGTTGTGTGGCACGGAGTGGGCGCAATGTGTGAAGGAACGGACACTTTCTATAATACCGGTGCGGATTGCCACTCCTGACGCACTGTGTGTGTGATGCCACAGAGCTACATCTCCAGCCTGTTTTTAAAATTAGTACTTTGAAACACAGCCCCCCACGTTGCCCAGGCTGGCTGCTGCATGACCTTGCAGTGCCCTTGTCTGCATCTCCTTTGCAGTCTGGATTACAAGTGTGGACCACCATGCTTGGCTTGAGGACGCTAACAATAAAAGCTTGAAGTGAATAAAATTATGTTGCGATAAAAATGACATCATAGCCCTGATTTCCTTTAACCAAAATGTAATTTCATGTTTAGCTTTTCAGTTTTATGCACTTGTTAGTGGAATAGACTATGAAATTTGTCCCACTGAGGTTTACTTAGCAATTTTTGAATCCAGTTTACTTTGACTATGTTTGTGTTAGGATTGTGGAAGTGAAAGCCTTTGTCCTCGCACAGGTGGAGGTGCCACCAAAAGTACAATGTGAGGAGTCCAAGCGACGAGATTATGTTCTAGAAAACAGCAAGCACTGCAGAAAACATTTCCTAATATTGAAAGTTGTTTCCTAACATACCAAAGTAAATAACGCACGCACATCACACTATATACCCATATTTATAAACAGATCGTGACATCCAAATCCTGGAAGTAGCCTGAATGACAAACAATAGATGCGTGGGTGAAGGAGATGTGGCACTGAGACACAGTGGAGCACTGCTTTGCCATAGATAAAAGCCTGAGTCACTCATAGGAAATTGGTGCACCTTGAGAACACAAAATGTAAGTGAAATAAATCAGACATCCAGTCTTAAATATCACGTGGTTTCTCTAGTATGAGAATCCCAAATTATAAACAAAGAACAGAACAAAAGATCAACAGGTGGGGGGGGAGGGAGAGAAGAGTGAAGACCACGCACGCAGACACGGGCTGATAGGAACATACAAAGGTGACGTCCACATGTTATGGGCCCAGCATGCTTCCACTGTGTGACTCTGCTACCCATGTCCAATGTTAATTTTTTTTTTTTTTTTTTTGTATTTTAGGACAGGGCCTACAGGGTCTCACAGAATAGGTCAGATTCGTAGTGATCCTCCTGTTTATAGCCTTCCAAGCGCTGAGATTACAGGCACGCGCTACCACGCCCAGTCTCAATCGCCATCTCAGCGCACCCCAGGGATAGGGTCAGCACAGCAGGCCTGGGGACTGAAGTCCCAGCCCTTGCATCTGCCTAAGCAGGCGCTCTAATCTGCCGAGCTACTTGGCCAGCCCCACATGTTCAATGTAAACAGCACCGGAGAACGTCTTTAAAGCTCTAAAGGTGCACAGAACTTCCTCAAGACACCTGGGCCCATAACTAACGGGCCTGCGGTCTCCTTTTCCACACATAATGAATTCGGTGATGTGGAAGGTCAGGGACTAAGCTAAGGTGATCAGGGTGCTCATCAATCTCGAGCAGCACGAAATGCCAACTACTTAATATCATTTTTCTTCACTGTGTGCCCTTTCCTTAATTTTCAAAGCAAACAATTAATCCTCTGCTTTGCACCAACACACTTTAATTAATAGGATTTTATTATTTATGAGACAATCCGAGAGCTCCCAGCGTTATACAGTAGGAAGAGCAGCAGATGATGTTAGCGGGGTGAGTCCAAAGGTTTCCTCCTCGTGGAGCGTAAGTCTCTTATTTTCCTGCAGATATGAAGTGTAGGTTGTTGTGGGTACTTCCCAAATAACTAAATGTAACAATTTCTGAGAATAGCATAATATAAATTTCAGAAGAAAGCCCCTGTAACATACTTATTCTCATTTTATTAAATTCTGGAGTCATCTTAAAAGGGATAATACAAAGGTATCCTTAAACTCTGATAAAATAGTACTACTAAAAATAATATTTTAAGAACAGTTGTTAGGGAAAAATAGCTACTTCTAGTATTAAAGATTCTTCACTTGTGCAAATCATTGTTATTTGGATATTTAACACCTGCATAAATCTGAGGGAAGGAAAGTATATTAAAAATAGTGAAAAACATAGATATTATTGATAGCTTTCCCTTCTCCACAAAAGCATTATATATTTATCTAAGAACTGTTCACTTCAGTTCTACTTACTTGCATTTTATAACATATTTTAATCTAGACCCATACTAGTAAAACAAGGAACAGTCCTACTCAAGTCTGGACAAGATCAATGGAGATGTCATGTATTATCTCTTTTATGACACATGAATTTCTATGCTGATTTGTATTCAAAAAGATCAGAGAGTTCAAAATCTAGTAGCTAAGTGGACAATTGAAAGTAACATACTTTCAATTACATAACATATACAAGTATATGTACTTGTATATGTATGCGGCATGATCAAAAACTACATCACAGACACTCACCTCTGACAGAGCAACAGAGCACTTAGACACAGGCCTGGGGACCTAGGAGCGCAGGCGCACACAGGCTTTGGAGAGCCTAGCAACCAGTGAAACAAGCACTATGGAAGCAGCAGCATGGAGGAGCCAGCAGTGGGCTCCCGGAGCTCCACCTAAGGAAGGCCAATCCCTGCCCCCACATCCAGGGGCCAAGACCAGCTCCACACCCAGCACAATTCCCATGGCAATGTGGCTGGAGGACACAGCACATTCTGGGATCTGACATGGACACTGTCACAGAACTGGAAGCACCAGAGTATCTGATGACTTTTGTTCTCCCTTGTTTGTCTAATTGGCTACAGTTCCCCTCTTTGGTTGGACATCATCTTGCTTTCTTTTGTATTGTTTTTGTTTAGGGAGAGCTCTCTTTTTTTCTCCTCTTTTTCTGGTCTTTTTTTACTTTCTTTTCTTTTTCACTTTGCTTTTCTTTCTCCCCTGGTTTTTTCACTGTTTAGGTTTCTTCCATTTCTTTTTGCTTACTTCTGATGATCCTCCTTAACTAGCTCTTGAATTTGGACTTTCAAGTGAGTGAGCATTGTCTTTCTCTTCCCGATTGCTCCTCTGCATTCTATTTCAGGCTTTCTCTTCTGTGTCTTTCAGTTTCCCAAAACTCGGGTGATCACCCTTTGACCTCTAGCATTGACTCTACAAGGTTTGATTTCATTCATCCCTTAACCTATCCTCTCCCCACCTTAACACTTGCTCTCCTATAGAAGGGGATAATCACTGTATACAAATATGTGATCAATGTTGGATTTTATTACATAACTTTAGAGTTTACTCCTATGGTCAAAGGCAGCACTTAATCTTAACCATAGTTTGTCAGTGGTTAAGCTGACTTGAAACTAATACCATTACTAACTGCATACATTAGTCAGGATATCATACAAGTTAAATAAGATTTTTCTCCCTTGTATGATAACACTGTGATGGTATGGGGACACAATCATCACCATATCCCAGTACCAAAGGATATGTGTATAGTAACTTTGCATTATTTACAAATTTGGGAGACAGGTTCTTGGCACAGCCACAAAGAACCACTTATATCTGAAGGACATCACCGAAGGGAAGATTCAATGCTAGTGATAACGCTATCTACTATAAGAAATTGGCAACCATCAACATAGAAAAAAAAATTAAAATAACAAAGAGAAAATAGAAAATGATAGGATGCGAAAACAAAATGCAACCCCAGACACCCATCCACAAAAGACAGCATTGGAACACAATGACAGATGAAACTGAAAATAAAACACTGGAACTCTCCAAAATGATAGCAACAGAAGTGAAAACAATAAATGAAAAAGGCTACAGAGGGAAAATTTCTATGGTACAAAAGTAAATGATGATTAAATATATTAGAGAAGACACAGGTAAATGAATAAATGATCTTAGAGAAATGATGTAAACATAAAATGTCCAATATAGGAAACGAAAGCTATACAACAGGTCCAAACAGAAATCCAAGAGATTAAAACTTCAAATAAAAGTTTTCATAATATAGTCAATGGAGGAGAGAATAGAATGTCAGATTTTGAAGAAAGTTGCAGCCAGTGACCATGAGAAAAAAGATAACCTGAAAGTAGCAAAAGACCAGAAAAATCCAACAGCAATGAGATAAAGCGAACAAAAATAACATAAGATTGACTGGAGTCAATGAGAAGGCTGGACACAGCACCAAGACCATGGCAGCGAATGTCCCAGCACTGGATAAAAAAGGTGGCATAGGATAAATGAAACACATAGAACTTCAAATAGCCAAGGCCAAAATAAAAATATCTCAACATAAAATAATCAAGACTGGAGGGATTCAGCACAAGAACAGACTACCAAAAGCTGTTAGGCAAAACCAGATCACCTACGAAGTAAAGCCCATTAGAATCACTGGAGACTTCTCAACACGAACACTCAAGTCACAAGGAGCTTGGAGTGAAGCATTTCAAGTCCTGAAAGAAAATAACTTACAACTTAGATTGATGCACCCTACGGAACCATCTCTCAAAGTTAATGGAGAAAAGGATTCTTTCACAATAAAGAACACTGCATAAATTCATGATCACCAAACGAACCCTCCAAAAAGTACTGACAGATATTCTAGAAAGAAAAAAAATATTGTTGACCACAATTCCAAGAACAACAGCACAAAGAAACCAACTGGCAGGGAATGCAATTAAACAGATGAGAAAGTCAGGGAACCAACAGAAGGAAAAATCACATGACCAAGATTAGCTAATACATATCAGTTATAGCCACAAATACGATTGGCCGCAATTCACCAGTCAAAAGGAACAGACTGGAAGAATGGATCAAGAAATAAGGTCCAACGATATTCTTCGTACAGAGAACACATTTAACACAAAAAGAAATTCATAGACTAAAAAATTAAAGTATGGAAAACAACTTTTCATGCAGTAGGCAGTGAGAAAAAAGCAGAGGTAGCTATTTTGTTTCCAGGTAATGTGATCTTCAGACCAAGAAGAATCAGGAAATAAAGAAGACCACTACATTCTTGGCAAGAGTAAACTTCAAGAGGAAGAGACCCAATCGTAGGAATGTATACAACAAATATGGGAACAGTCTACTATATAAGACAATTATTAATGGACATGAGAAAAATAAGGGACAACATAATTATAACAGGGGAACATAATAGAACATTGTTGCAAAGGAATGTATCAGCTAGACAAAAATTAGCAAATAAATACCAGAACTGAGTGAAACCTGTCAGCAAATGGAATCAGTAGATGTTTGCACAGTATTCCACCCAAAATCAAATTCTTTTCAGCTGTACATGAGACATTCTCTAAAATGGATCATATACAAGCCCACAGAGATGCTTAAGTAAATATAAAGGAATTGAAATCCTCCCATGCATGGGATCTGACTATACTTTTCAGCAATGAAATGGGAAATTAATGACAAAAGAAACCACAGCAACACCATAAATACATGGAAATTAAATAACACCTCCTGAAGAACCAGAGGGTCTCAGATGGAATTAAAGAATAAATTAAACAATATCTACAACTAAATGAGAAAACATACACAACAAACCTGAACTTATAGGATACAATGAAAGCAGAACCAACATTGTGACAATGGCAATATTCCCAAAATTGTCAAACAGCTTGAATGCAATCCTAATGAACATACCGTTAGCATACCTCACAAAACTAAAGAAAAAAATCCCTAATATTCCTTTGGAACCAGTGAAAACATAAAGTAACAAAGGCAATCCCAAGCAACAGAGGCATGGTAGGAGACATGACAAACCCGAACTTGAAATTATACTGCAAAGCTACTATAATAAAATCTGTATAGGGGGCTGGTGCAGGCACAGTTCATTAAGAAAACTCAAACTGCATGGGAAACACTCCAAAGAGTCAAGAACTGGGATCTCATATTGTTAAAAATATTTTTCACACGAAAAGAAATTGGCCCTCTATCTTCACAGGAGCCTCGATCAACTACAACCCAAGCCCACCCTCAACATCACAGGAGCAGCCCTGAACCTTGGTGAACTTTGGGAACTTTGACAACATCAAAACAAAGGAGCAAAAGGCAATCTCAGACCTTCAGCCCACCCACAAGTCCTGGAGACAAGAACATAGAAGAACTTGGAGGTCACACACCTGAAATTTCTGAAATGATGGCAACTGAGGTAAAGAAAAAAACTCCAACAGGCTGTAGAAGAAATCTGATCAGAATATGATCCCAGGTTAAAAAAAATGACAACAATAATTAAAGTATTGCTCCGGGCATCTAAAGAAGACATACCTTTTAAAAATATAAAAATGATGGAAACATTGAATGAACAACACTGGAAAAGATTTTAAATTGATTCAAACATATCCAGGAAATTAAGAATTCTTTTGAAAGCTGGGAAAAGTGCTTGAGTGAAACTTTGAAGACAGCTTTGCAACTAGTGACTGTGAAAAGAAAGATCTCTTTAAAAATAACAAGGAACCAAGAAATAACAATTCAACAGCTGAAAGATGATGCAAAGAAAAACAATACAATACTCACAGGTATCAACAAAACACAAGAGTCAGCACAAATGACTTAAAAAGACTATTTGGAGAAGTAGTAGCAGAAAAATTTCCAAGCATGGGAAAAGAATCTAACATACACATAATAAAACTGAAATCTAGACATATAGAACTCAAATTTGTCATAACCAAAGTACATCTACAACTAGACATATAATAATCAAGATCCCAGAAATGCTAAAACAACAGAATACTAAAATCTATTAAATAAAAGAGACAAATCACCTACAAAGGAAAGTCCGTCAGAATCATGGGAGATTTCTCAACACAAACCACCAAGCAAAGAAGAGCTTGGAGTGAAGTATTTCAGGTCCTGAAAGAAAATAACATCCCACCCAGACTGATGTGCCCCACATCAAAAGAAATCACCAACAGAGTGAAAAGAAAACCCACAGAGTGGAAAAATTCAGCTAACTGTCCCTCAGACAAAGTACTTATATCTAGAACATATAGTTTAAAAACTGGAACCCCCCAAATTTAGAGGCCTGTATTGATTACTTTTCTGTTGTGGCTAGGATAAATACCTGACACTCAGCATTAGGAAAGGAAAGGTCTATTTGGCTCACAGCTACTAGAGGTTTCAGTCCATACTCAGCTGGCTCCAAGGTAGAGCGACACATGCAGAGAGAAACCTTTCATGGTGGAGGCAAAGGGCAGACAGAAAAGGGGAAAGCAGCAGCTCAGGAGTGCACCAGCCTCTATCCCCTCCTTACACTGTAAGGCAGACTACCTGCCCCAGGACAGGTGCGGTATGCACACCCACGACAATCACTCACAAGCTCCAGAGGCCACCCCAGGATTGCATGAGGCTCTGGGGGACAACTAGACACAAAGCCTAATAAGACCCAATCTAAACTTGGGCCTCTGAAGCGAAGGAAGACTTCTCAGATGAAGAAATACAGGTAGGAAATAAATATATTTTAAAATGTTTGTATCATTGGTCATTTCAGAGATGCAGATTAAAACAACACTGTGATTCCATCTCACTCCAGAAAAAATGACTGTCATCAAGAAATCCACCAATATCTAAAGCTAATGATTGTGTGAGGAGAAAGAAACCCTTCTCCGCCTGTGGTGGGAGTGTAGACTATACAACCACTGTGGAAATCAGCATGGAGATTCCTTCAAAAGCTATAATTAGAGATCCCATTTGGCCCAGCTATTGCACTTCTAGGAATTTTCTCAGAAGAATTAGAAACATCACATCACAGCAAAGTATATGCACTCATGTTTAGAGCACCACCTTATTTTTATAGCTAAATGTTGGAAATGACCCAAATGCTCATCAACCTAGAAATGCATAAAAGGATATGGCATCTTTATGCAATGGAGTACTACTCAGCTATGAAGGATAAACTTGAGTCTTTTTTAGGTAAATGGATGCAACCTCAGACCATCCTCATAAGTGAAATAAATCAGACCCCCATGTGTGAACAC
Source organism: Ctenomys sociabilis (assembly GCA_004027165.1). Taxonomy (NCBI): domain Eukaryota; kingdom Metazoa; phylum Chordata; class Mammalia; order Rodentia; family Ctenomyidae; genus Ctenomys; species Ctenomys sociabilis. The sequence goes on from PVKA01011972.1 coordinate 53,606, forward strand.
TGTATTATTTCACTAGTGAAATAACCTGAAAGAGTAAATAAAATCTGAAAGATACAATGGATACCATGAAAGAGAAAGAATATGTCCAAAGGAAAGGACAATGGGATGATAAAAAGGACAAAGGAAAGAAAGAAGGAAGGTGCTACGTCTGCACACACGCACGAACAGCCTGAAGAGCTCCACACCAGACTTCTGCTGGGCCACTGAAGGAGGCACTTAATGTTTACATTTCTTTCTCATTTTTAAGCTTTTATAACTTCTGACCTATTTTGCATGCTTACATCTGTAATCTGAACTATTTCGAAGACAATAAATGTAACAACCATTGTTGAATTAATATTTGTTGTTTAGTGAAATTTTGTATCATTTTTGTATTTAATAATCTTTTATTGTCTTAAATAAAAAAGTTCTGTAAAGCAAAATGTACAATAGATACTTTGAAAGGAAAGAGAAACTGGGATTGGGAAGTGAGAACAAGGAAGGGACAAGAAGCGACGTATATAATTAAGAGTGTCCTACTACTAATTTCTGTTATTTTATTGTGTAGAAAGTCTTGGGCTTACATTGTTTCATCAGTTTTTGATGCACACATCTTGTAATCTGAACACTTGCTTTAAAGGCAGCTATACAAAATGTAATAACCTTTGCTATCCTCTTACTATCTTGTTTTTGAAATTTTGTATCACTGTTTCTATTGGTTTTATTCCTCTTTAAAATAAAAAAAAAACTACCTTACAATCAAAGAAGTCCCCATCAAATGCTCCCCTTCCCTCTGGACCTGCCTACCTCTGTGTCTTCACCTCTTCGTGAAGCAGTCATGGAAGTCTTGCATGGCACTAGCGGCACTAGCGCGGCTGCCTCTACATTTCAAAGCTCTACCTTTGAGGGGCATTTTGACCTTGGGGAAGAGCCAGGAGTCCACAGTGCCAGGTTCAGAAAGTCAGGTGGATACAAACGCAGCCCAAGACCCTCCAGGCCTCCCCTTCTCCCGAATGGCCCAGCAGCAGCAGCGTTCACCGTACCTCACAAAAGCTAAACTGTTGGAAAGTAGTAAGAACAATGGGGCACCCGTGCTCAAAGAGGAAAGGAGCTATTCCGAGTGGGTTCATGGAAATGTTGCTCTTACTATAATACATTTTTAAATTTTAATAGCCATGGTGTTTGCATTTTTTTCTTTTTTTTTTTTTTTTTTTTTCATTTAGTACAGGGGATACAGGGTCTACAGGGTTTCACAACATAAATAGGACTCCTAATGATCTTCCTCTTTTCAGCCTCCCAAACGCTGGGATTACAGGCACACGCCACCACGCCCAGTCTCAATCATCATCTCAGCACACCCCGAGGGCCGGGCCAGCATGGCGTGCGAGGGACTGAACCCTGGACGCTGCACTCTGCCTAAGCAGACACTTTAGTCTGCTGAGCTATCAGGCAGGCTCTAATCACTGTATTTTTCAATTACATATCACTTACCACAACCAGCACAGAGAGGAAGAGTCTCATGTACTTGGAAAATATTTATTTCTGCTCCTTCAGTCTTCAGCCTCAGCAGAGATGAGGGATGAAAGAACAAAATCATATCAACTTTCCTCCGAGCCCCAGTCACCAGGCCGGCGACCAGCCCAGTCACCAGGGACAAACTGATGTTCCAGTTCCTGGGCCCCTTTCCTTGCACACAGCCCTGACTTTTCCTTCCTCTCTGACCCCAGAGGACCTTCCTCCATGCTCCTTGAGCGTCAGTCTCACTCCTTAGTGCAGTGTGTTCCCTCACCCGTGCTGTGTTCTCTCATACCGCCCAGCTCCCAGGACCCGGGGTCGAGTGCCAGCTCTGTCACATGCTTTCTGCCCCAGATCAGTCCCTTCTTCCCAGAAGTGTCATCCCATTGTTTCTTTGCTCTGAGTCTCTTACTGTCTACCAGGATTTGTATATGTGTCGGGTGTGAAGTGAAGCTGGCCTGAGTGCACCTGGATTTCACACACACACACACACACACACACAACTGGGAGACAGAAGGGAACTCCATGTCATGGGCCCAAGCTCAGCTGAGAACGCTGACCACAGCTCAGGCAGAGCTTGCACATGGTAAAATGAGTGTCTGCACTGGTGGGCAGCACGCAATGCACACTGCAAGTCCGCTCTTTGTTCTGGTGACAAAGTGTCATGAGCAGGTACATATGCACTACCCATAGTGTGACCTTAAGGGAGCTGTGATGAAGCAGAATGTACACAGCATGGCAGTGGCCCTCCTATGGCCCGGAAGTAGGTCTTCCCTTGTACTGGGCTTTCTTTCAGCATTTCCTGCTTCCTATTTTTTTTTTTTTTTTTTTTTTTTTTTGTACACAGGGTCTCACTATGTAGCCCACATTCATAGTGATCCTCCTGCTTTCTGCCTCCCTAGTGCTGGGATTACAGGCACACGCCACCACGCCCAGACTTCCTGCTTCCTATTAATCTGGTCATATAGGCTTGTGAAGTACAGACAAAGTATGGAATGAAAAAATTAGTTCAAGAGAGAATGGATTCATGAATGTTGCTGATTCCTAAGAATTTTAGGGTGCCTTCCCCTTCACCCTAATCTAAGAGCCACTGATTGGGGGCAAAAGTAAGAAGTGAGATTATGCAGGCAGCAGGGATGAGTTGACTTTCACCTTGGTCTAAGTTCAGCCACATGAACTCAGGAAAATCTTTACTTCTTCCCTTCCACCCAACTCACCAGAATTTAATGTGCTTCATACTAATCTCAGATGCACTGCAGATCTTCTACAGATACTCTATTTTTCAGAAACCCTGTTCTTCTGGCCTCATTGATGGGCATGATCGTGTGACCACTGGCATGTAGCTGAATGAGAACCAGAGAGATGGCAGCTCTTCCAGCCCTCTTACTTCACAGCACAGAAGGAAAGCCAACAATGCAGAAAACATCCTAATTCAGATGTGTCATCCCTGAAACATCTGAAGTGGCTGGGAGAAGGAACACCATGGGCTACTCTGAGCCACAGATCAGAACATACGTGCTCTATCCTGTTGTCCAGAGTGACATCTACTGGTGTCTCCAAGTTCAAGAAACTGTAAAACATTTCTTCCCTTTTCCTTAAATAAAAGCAGAGCAGTAGTAATGCAAGGAGATTTGGGACACTGAGTGGCTGGCCCATTGTTGACGCCAGAGCCTCGCTAGAGCTGAGACACTGATGCCCCAGCTTCGTGGAAGGGAAGCCTGTGCTTAAAAGAAAGGAAGCAGTTTTGTAACAGGTGAAATGGAGAAAAAAAATGAACTACCCTATTTTTCCTTTTGAAAATAATGCTTTCTTTTTCCAAATGGTAAAGGTACCAACTACACAACCTTACCAAAACCACAGATAATTTTCCAGAAAGATGACAGTACCCCAGTCTGCCCAGGTATAATGAACCACTTCAGTGTGCCACTGCATCCCACTCACACAGAAAGGCCCTGAGCTCGCTGCTAATGATGTGGGATGCTGCTTCAAAACCAGAGATACTTTAGGAAGAAAACCTTAGCGAATTATCCAGAATGGCTTCTAAGCACTTCCCATCCAATGGCTATCCCTACTGGCTATCCTTCTGTAATAGTAACCACACTGGCCCAGCCTGAGAGACTGGCCTGAGACAGTGGCTGACTCCAGCAGCCTCCTGGATCCCACCTCAAGCTCTCTCAGTGAGTGGGAATTTGCACGACTCACAAGGCTTCCCAGATCAGTGAGTGTGTGCAGACCCACCAAAGTGCAGGCCCACCCACCTAGAGAGTGACCTGCCTGACACAGGAGGGTTGACTCAAGCAATTTTCCTGATCCTTGCCCCAAAGCCAACTAAGACAGTGGGAATTTTCATTAATTGCTCTGCATCCCAGTTCGGTTCCTGCTCACCTGACCAGAGAACCAACAGAGGGGAACCACAGCAGCTGCAGCAAAAAGGACCTGAACATAACAGCTAGATCCAGGCCAGGAATAACAGGATAATCTCAAACTTAATAGACTGGCATCCAAATATCATAACAAACTAAGGAAATAGCTGCACCAAAGCTCTACACCAAAATTCAAAGGTCAGTGCTATGCAAAATGAGAAAGACGGATCCCGCCCACGCCTGCCCAGCCCCAGAGACCTGCCGGAGACAGTGCGGCCCACTCCAGCAGCCTACTCAATCCTGCTCACGTCACCCAGCCAGAGACTGGCCTGAGACAGCAGCTTACTCCAGTGGCCTCCTGGATCCCACCCCAACTTATCCCAGTGAGAGGGAATTTGCATGACTCACCAGGCTTCCCAATCAGTGAGTGTGTGGTGAGTCTGAGGGCAAGCCATTGGCTTCTTCCCACGCATGCTACCCGGATCCCTGCCCCAACCCCTCCAAGCCAGTGACTGGCATGAAGCCTCAGGACCCAGGCACCAGCACCTCCCCGGATCCCCTGCCCTAAAGCCCGCTGAACGAGTGGGAATTTCCCCGATTCTCTGGGCATCAAAGTTCAGTGAGGGTCGAACTCCACGACCGCATGCCCAAAAGACATTTCCCAGGAATTCCCTGCCCCCCCCACCCCCTGAGGCCCGGTGTGAGCTCCAGGCACACTGTGCCAGAGAAACATTTCCAGGTGATTACCAGTCCCACCCCACAGCCCCAGACCCAGTGCAGGTCGACCTGGAGTGAGAACTCCAAGCCTGCCACACCGGAGGGACATTTCTCAGCAATCCACGGTCCCACGCTACAGACCGAAACCCAGCACAGCCTGGCCTGTGAGTGAGGGCTCTAGGCCCACTGCACCAGAGGGACCTTTCCCAGGCTTCTCAGGTTATGGCCTGTAGACCCAGACCCAGCACAGGCTGGCTGACCCAGTACAGCCTAATCAGTGAATAAGATCATCCATTATCCTTTTGTGAGCCCAGAAGACCCACCAAAGCCCAGGCCCGCCCACCTGGGGAACGACCTGCCTGACACAGGAGGGCTGAACCCTGGAACCAACAGAGGGGAACCAAAGGAACTGCAGCAAAAAAGGAACTGAACAAAACAGCTAGATGCAGGATAGGCATACCTGGATAATCTCAAACTTAATAAATAGACTGGCACCCGAATATCATAACAACCTAAGGATATAGCTGCACCACAGCGCTACACCAAAGGTCAAAGATCAGTGCTATACTAAATGACAAAGAGAAGGGGAAAAATGCAATCCCAGACCTCGAGTCCACCAGTAAGGGCAGAGGACACTAGCTCAGCTGCAATGAATGAATTAACAGACACAGCAGCAAAGGAACAACAGCAGAAAGCTATGGAGGAAATAAAACGAGAAGTAATTAACCCAAATTAAAAAAGAAATATCTGAATATATAGTATCTGAAATAAAGAACGAATTCCAGAAACACTGGGTGGAAAAACTATGCTCACCCAGAACAAGTGCAGAGAGCACTATTCCAGCTGATATATATGAATTAACAGCATCTGAAGCAAAGAAACAACAGCAGAAAGATCATGAGGAACTCAAAGCAGAAATAAGTTCTGAAATCAAAAAAGAACTTTCTGAAGTCATATGATCTGAAATACTGAAACAAGTCCAGAAATATACACAGGAAATCCAACTTGGAAGAAACACAGCAGAAAAAGAATTAATAACTACCTTTAAAGAAGACATGGATAAAAAAATTGAGGAGATCAGAAATATGATGGATTCCTTGAATGAGCAATACAGAAAAGAAATAGAACACATGAAACACAGTCAAAGAGATATAGA
>PVKA01011973.1:0-59247 GCA_004027165.1 Ctenomys sociabilis
TCAGGCTGGCCTTAAGCTCACTTTGTAGCTCAGGCTGGTCTCGAACTCACAACAATCCTCCTGCCTCAGCCTCCCGAGTGCTGGGATTACAGGCATGCGCCACCATGCCCGGCTTCATAGAACTTAAATTTCTTAAATGGCACATTTCAGGTCATGTAGATTTCATCATAATGAAAAGTAATGAAAAAATGAGACAATGTTCTAAGGTCAGGTTTTTAATCTGGAATTAAAAACATGAAAGAGGGCTGGGGGATGGCTCAGTAGAGCAAACACTTGCCTGGCAAACAGAAGATCCTGAGTTTAATCCGTGATTCCACCAGAAAAAAAAATAAAATAAAAAATAAAACATGATAGAAAACAAAAACAGTCACTTGAAAAGTGGGACATTTATTTTATTTATTTATATTTTTTTATTGAGAAACAAATATCAATGAGATAATTTCAAAGCTGATTAATAGGATAGTTTCAATAATTAATATATTATACATTGTTATCCTCTTAGTGGTTATCCACTAAGAAGCAGGCAGAGTATTCTATCTAAATACTATTAGTACAAATCTTCTCATTGAGTTAAGCGATAGTAGTATATATCTATCCTGACTATTCTGTATATACAAGTACAAAATGGTCCTTCCTTTCTAGCCCCTTTTTTGTTTAGTCCTCTCAGAAATGGGTATTCTATTGGCATCTAAATACTATAGGTGATGAATTCAGCAAAACAATCCAACACAATCCAGCAGTCCATAATAGTGTGGGTGATCTGCAGAAGTTGTAGACTTGAGCCCTTCACAGCTCAGTATATTAATATGGCTTTATCTTATGTACTACATTTTTACTTTTTATTTTATTTTTTCCCAAAATTTTATTGAGAAACAAATAGCAATGAGAAAGTTTCGCATCAAATTAGTAGGGCAGTTTCAATAATTAATACATTGCATATTGTTTTCTTGGTGGTTAATTGTTGTACAAGATGCAGACATGATAGTCTATTTACAAACACTATTAGAGGAGATCCCTCTTATAGGTGTGTGAATTCAGCAAAATATGCCCAAATAGTCCAGTAGTCCATAATAGTATTGGGTTTTCCGTATGTCTGGCAGTGTCAGAAGTTGTTGACTTGAGCCTTTTACAGCTCAGCATAATAATATGAATTTACTTCTTATACTTCGGTTTAATGCTTTTCTGCTGGATGGTTAAGACCAAGACAAAGTAAGACCTATGTAATGAGAATTACAGCTTTTGTATCTGATTAAGGTCAGTCAAATCCCCACAGGATTTATCCTGAGACACTGTACCACCGTTTGTAGGTCCTTTGTCAGTGTCAGCCATGTAGATGAATCACAGTCATTCCTTGATCAATTTGCTTTCTGTGAAATCCTAAGAGAATATTTTCTCTCCAAGTTGCTCTTTCTTAAGCATACACTATGTCCTCGATCACTTTCCTCTTTGGCCACATAATCTCCTTGATCAGAAAATTTGGGACACAGATGAGTTGCATGATGTTACAGTACAGGCTCTCATATATACTTATTAAAATATAAGTTTGAATCACTTTCAGGAAAATGAATGCACATTGAAGCCATAAAAATTAATGACAGATATCAGACACACAAGCTTAAATGTTGAAAGGTTTCTCCATGACTGTTTTTTTTTTTTGAACAGTTATTGAATGGTTATATAAGAAATCTAAAAACTGAAAAACAAAATAAAATATAGATAAGAATAAGGAACAGATTGTTCTCAAAGGGTAAGGGAGAGGAGTAAAAGGGAATGAAAGAAAGAATAAAGATGAATTAAGTATCTGTCCTAATTCCACACACAGAATGTAAACATTTTGTATTACAAACGTGTGCTCATAAACAAAATATATTAATTATGTATTAAGAGTGAGTAAACTATTTTCCCAAGTGGAATACTGTAGATGTGTAGTACTAACATGGAAGACACAGTGCATGATCTTTTCAAGTACTTTTCCCTAGAGCTAGATGATAAGACAAAAGAATTGCTCTCTCTGATTATCTAATCTATCTATCCATGCATCCATCTTTTATCCATCTACCTATAATCAAACATATCTTTAATTTTACATTCCCCTGAGTGCCATAAAACAAAGGACCAAGTTGCATGAAAAAAAAGGTAACTCTTTTTTAAAAGTTTACTTTTGTATTTTGTAACAGGATATGGATTCCAACAATGGAAACATGGAATACTGCACAAATGAAAGAAACAAAAGCAAAATGCTCGCTTGGTATATGGAATGGCAAATGTGCACTGTTCATGGACAGTAAAATAATTACTGATCTTACAAGAGATCAGAAGGTCGTTAGTCCTGAAAGCATTATCTAGAGCCATTAGACAAGAGATAGAGATAAAAGGAATAAGAATATGTAAGGAAAAAATTAAACTATCATCATTCCCCAATGACATGATACTCTAATTGGAAGATAAAAAAAGAACTGAAACAAACTCCATCAAGAAACTCTTAGAGCTAACAAATAAATTCAGTAGTATAGCAGAGTACAAAGTCAACACCTAAAAATCAATGGCGATGTACTACACAGATAACAAACTCACTGAGAGAGAAACAATGCCCTTCACAATAGCATCAAAAAGTGAAAAACTTAGCAATTAGCCTAACAAAGTAAGTAAAAGACCTATACAATGAAAATTGCAATACTCTGAAAAAATAGATCAAAGAGGATAGCAGAAAATGCAAAGATATTACTTGCTCTAGAATAGGAAGAAGTAACATTGTGAAAATGGCCATACTCCCACAATTGCTATATAGATTTAATGAAATCCCTATCAAAATCTGTGATAACAGATGTACCAACAATGTACCTCACAGATGTAGAGAAATCATTCCTAAAATTTATTTAGAACTACAATAGCAAAAGCAACTCTGGGCAGCAAAGGCAAGGCAGGAAGCATTACAATCCCTTTGTTGAAATTATACTTCAGGTCTGGGGAGATAGCTCAGTAGAGTATGTGCTTACCTGGCAAGCACAGGGTCCTGAATTCAATCCCTTCTTTGGCAAAAACAGAAACCATACTAAAAATCTACAGTGATAAAAATCAGCATGGTACTAGCAATAAAAAACAGACCCCAGGATCAAACAGATTAGAAGATGAAGATACAACTACAACTCACACAGCCACTTTATCTTGGGGCCAAACATATCCACTGGAAGAAAGATAGCCTCTTTATCAAAGGCTGCTGGAAAAATAGGGTTGCCACATACCAACAACTAAAATTAGACCTGGGTTTATCACCATACACTAAACTAAACTCAAAATGGATTAAAGAGCTAAATATTAAAACAGAAACATTAAATCTACTAGAAGAGAAAGTAATTAAAAATCTTGAAGACCTAGAGGTAGGCAGAGAGATCATGAAGTAAAACCAAACTGCACAGGTAATACTTAAAAGAATTAAAACCAGAGATATCTTAATGAAAAATTTCTGCATGTCATAAGAAATCACCAACGGAGTGAAAAGACAATCCACAAATTGTGAAAAACTCTCAAAGAATAATTACTTAGAGAAGGGAATTTTATCTAGAGTATATAAAGAATTGAAAAAAATTTAAAAATTGAAAAATGTCAGACCTACAAAATATAAACCCAGTCCAAAAACAGGTATCTGAGATGAATACACTCTCCTCAGAAGAAGAAATATGAATGCCAAATAAATACATGAAAAAGTGTTCCAAATCACTGGTCATTCTAGAGATGCAAATAAGAAATCAACTAATATCAAATAGGGAGAGGCTATAAGAAAAAAGGAACCTTGTCTATTGTGGATATGTAGACTGGTACAATCACTATGGAAATTAGTGTGATGACTCTTTACAAAACTGGGCCTTGAAATCCGTTCAATAAACAGCTATCTACCTTCTGGGTGTTTTCCTAAAAGAACAGAAAACATCATACCATAGTGATATATTTGCACCCATGTGTATAGCAGCACAATTTGCTATAGCCAAATCTTGGAAGCAACTGGAATGCCTATCACCTGAGGAATAGATTAAAAAGATTTGGTATTTTCATACAACAAAATGTGACTCAGCTATAAAGACAAACTTGAGGCTTCTATAGGTAAATAGATGCAACTCGAAGCTGTATTCAAAGCGAAATAAATCAGACCACATGTGTAAATATCATATTGCCTCCCTAGTATAAGATCCTGAAAAGATAAATAAAATTTGAAAGCTATAATAAAGTAAATCAGAAAGAAACTGAACATAAGCATTAAACAATGAAAATGAGGAAAAAGGAAAAGATAGGTAAAATCGAAGGGGGAAAAATCATGAAAGTGCATATATATAGGAAAGCTGAGATGATTGTATTAGTAATTTCCATCATTTTTTTGAAAACTGCAGTTAATATTTGAATTTTCACTTTGGCTAACTCTGTATGCTGATATCTGCAATGTAAGCAACTGCATCCAGGACAGCAATGTTAACACAAATATCCTAGCTGAACACTTCTCACTTCTCTCTTCTAATGTCATATCAATTGTTATTATACTCTCTTTAAAATAATTTTTTTGGGGGTTGATGAGATATCTCCGTGTTCTAAAATGCCTGCTTAGGCAAGCTTAGGCAAGTGCAGGGACCATAGTTCAATCTCCGGCACCACATAGCACACCAGCCCCACCCCCAGGGTAGGCTGAGGTGGCCACAAAAAATAAAATATTTTTTTTAAAAAGTAAAAAAAAGCAATAAAATTAATATTTATTGAAAGCAAATGTAAATATTCAATTATTCGTCCAATTTTGCATACTAAATGTGTTAATCTGAGTGACAGATTTGATGGTAAAAATAGATTATTATAACAACCTTTGTTAATTTACTATTTTCATTTTGAAAATGTCTTTGTTTTGGGCATTTGTTTTTGCTTTTGTCTTTACTCCTCAAAATAAAATAAAATAAAATAAAATAAAATAAAATAAAATAAAATAAAATAAAATAAAATAAAATAAAATAAAATAATGAAATAGATTTTTTTGATCTATCCTTACACCAGACACAAAATGATAGCTGAAATATCTGTGTAACATTAAAAAGAATTATTACATGAATAACTGTCTCCCTCCCCTCCCTAATCTGATTCCTATAAACATAGTCAGCTTAAGATGTATGTTGTAAAAATGGCCTGCTCAACCAGCCTTCACATGGAAGAGTTGTGCATATCAGTGAACTGTGAAAGATTCCTTAGTCAAGTGACATTTACTTTAGAAACTCCTTGCTTTCCAGATTGGGCACCGTCTTCCCCTGCATGACAAATGACTGGTGGTCCTGAGCTCAGTAATAAAGGCTCTTATTATTACAAGAAAATTTGTTTTACAAGATATTCTTAGAATACAAAAAACTTTTAAAAGAAAGTACTGAATCTGAAGTCAGATATGAAAACTCAGCATATATGACTCTGAACCAAAGGCAAATAAAACTGCTTTTCCTCATGTATGAGATATTGACTTTGTTAACCTGACTAAGAGAGTGTGCCAACCACATCAAGTGATGGTAATGCTTAGCATAGAAAGTACTGAACTGTGAGGGGTTAGGACTCTGCTGTTTCTGAGATGTCTGCTACCTGCTGCAAATTCTGCAGCTGTCTGCTGCTCTGAAGACTACAATGCACTGGAGGGAAGCTGTTCCTTTAGAAACAAGAACTGTCCCAGCTGGAGAATATTAGAAGTGGATCAGAGATTTTTTTAAAAATCCCTGCCACCTCTCTACCATCTCACATATGCTTACTATACCCTTCTGATGTAAGGGTTCAAAACAATCCCCTCCTGTTGTTCTTAATGGGGCATAAGGTTCCCAAGAAACCAAAGGACTGGTCTACCTTGGAACAGTGCGGGTGCTGAGTCTCAGAAGACTGGCAGCTCATCAAAGCAAATGGGCTCTCATTGCACAGCAGGCTGCTGTTGTGCTCTCCCCCACACCTGGTTCCTCCCTCCATCCTTTATACATCTAAAGCAAGGTTTGGTGTGAACAAACCTGCCTTAGACTCTGCAGTGAAGATGGCATTGCAAGGGAGACTATCTGGATCAACTATGCTCAGCTGACGCCTGAAGAGCTGTCCACTTGATCTTCACTGAACCACTCACTGTTTGTAATGGCCAATGGACTTTTAATGTGTTTTTCATATCAATTGATAATGTGGTGATTAACTTGCCTTTTGCCCCCAAATAAACTCTCAGGCAAAGCATGTCTTCGTATATATTAAGGGAATAGTTATATTTGGGTAATTATTGAAATGGAGGATAATAAGCAAATGTTCTTATATCAGGATACTACCTGATCTCTGTGAAACATATTTGACAAGCCAAAATTCAGGGATGTAGAAATATGGAAAAATCATTTCCTGGGATTAACTTCTTAAGGGATATTTTTTAAGTTAATTTGGGAAATTAATAGCATTTCAATTTATTGCAAGTCTTTGCCACATTTGACTGAATTGAGCTGTCATTTATACATTTAAAGCCACTGTTGGATATGTGAGAGTATGTGTGTTACACAAGCACAACAGGGTTTGCACTAAGACTTGTCATTGTAATAACACTATTTGGTAGCCTAACTTTATATATGTATTCTTAATTGCACAAAAAGTCAGTAATTTGTCACATTGGGGTTTTGAATGTTTGCTTTCAGTGTTGCTATTTCTATGTTTTATAAACCAAAACAGAATTTCCAAAAACCATGAAGGAAACCAAAATAAATATTTCTGCATTTGGAAAAAAAAAAAAAAAGTACTGAACTGGGAGGAGCATTGTTTCAATGTTCTGGCCAACCTGGATAACAATGAACTCAATGCTAGCCTGAATTACACAGTGAGACCCTGTCTTTATGAAAAATGCACCTCAAGACTATAATCTTATGTGAAATAAATCAGGAAAACAACTTAAAGAAGAGAAAATAATGAAATGATAATTTCTGGATGTAAAATTATGTGGAGGAGCATAATAAATACCCAGTAAGAAAGCCATGTTTCTGACCTTCCATGAGAGGGGTGGCTTATAATTAAACATCTCCTATTAATCCCAATCCACTTCTTTGCAAAATATTCTGAAAACTATGCATGTGAGATTCTTTTACTGGATCCCTTCTGCTGTGGGAATTTTAGGCAGCTTTATATTCAACTAACATGATTGATATCTCTGTGAACCTTAGCCATCAGACCAACACTTCAAAAGGAATAAAGCACTTACACAGACTCTCATTGTCCCACTGACGAGTTGCTTTTTCTGTCCTATTATACTTCTGGATAAAGTGGTAGAGAGAGAGAAAAACAGAGAGAGACAGAGAGACAGAGACAGAGAGACAGAGACAGAGACAGAAGACAAAGAAAGGTCATATGGGGGGAGATGTTAAAATACAAGATACGGCATAGTATGTTAAAAAATAATATGTTACTCTCAAGAAATCAAAATGGGTAACATATGATCTTACTTTCTTAACTCATTGAGAAAGGGTACTTTAAATATTTCCTAATATCTAATATTTGTTTCTGCTAATAAGATATTAGAATTCGTTTTTTCCGTATAGGTCATCCAGTGTGAACCTGTTTTCAACTGCCCACTCTATCAGTCTAAACAAGATGTCAGAACTGTTTTTAATCTCTACAGTCCACAGTCAATTATGAATTACTTTGTTATTTAAATTATGTTTCATTATATTTTTGTTCTTCAAAATCTTGACTTTTCAACACCTTGTCCCAGTTTTCCACTTTTTTAAAATCAAGTTTTTTATAAACACAAGAATTGGAGAACTGAAACTTCATAGTCATTCTTAGAACTCAACTTCCTACATTCAGAGGTGTTCATATTTGCAGTTTTGATGGTAAAGATAACTGAACATTTCTTTCATTAATATATGGGAATGTACATTTTCAAAATTAATTACCAAACTATTGATAATATCAATGCTGGAGAATTTTGGTATTTGAAAGATGAAAAGTTAATTCATTAACTTATCAAATACAACACATTGAACTACATCACAGAACATCTGTTGTACACTCTGAATATTTGTAGGTCTCATGATACAGTGCCTGTTAAGACAATATATCTGATGACCAGTAGCTTATTCTCTGGAGGTGTCATACACTCCTTACAACATTAATTAGCATATTCTATGTAGATTAATATTAATTCATGTTTCTATATCGTTCTTTATTGTCTAATATTTTAATTTTAATAACTGAGTCTTAGACACATAGAATAGAAATAAAGTTTCCTTCATAATAATCAGAGTTTTGCCCAATGAATCCCTCCCTTCCCTGTAGTGCTACCTATGAACAAGTTAGTTTATCAGCATGGGAAGCTTGACAGATCTCAGAATGGCAGCTAAAGAATGAGCCTAAAATATTAGTGAAGACTCACAACATATATTATAAGAAAGGACAATGAAGTGGACTTATATGAAATTCAGAATCTTTGAATCATATCTTTGTTCAGTAAAATCAAGGAATTTCAAGTCCTACCTTTAGATATTGGTATGAAATAAAATAATAGAGTACAAAAGCCTCCTCTAACTACAGTACAGGATTCAAATAGGTTTTCATAATGAGCTATAAAAGTAAAACTTTCTCTGATTGAGATTTTGTAAAGTCAGGTCACAATGGTATGAAAAATACTTCAGAGAATCTTCTGAGCTGAGATCAGAAATTGAGTGTTAAGAGTTCGTGAAGATGTAAAATTTCAGACCATTGAAGGAGACCAGAAATCAGCCCAAAGATATGATCAAAATCTATGACACTGGGTATCTTATTCAGAAAGGGATATCACAAGTGAAGTTTTTGAGACTAAGGAGTTAGGATTTAAATTTAAAGAATTTTAAATTTTAAGAGGATCAACACTTGGTTAAAATTGTGAGTGAATAACTCCAAGGTTAAGCTCTTTAGTTAGTTAACTAAAAAAAAATGATTTTTCAATCAAAATTTGACGATTACAGAGAGATGGCAGGAAATAATGGCATTGAAGGTTCTTGGGTCCTGGAAGTTTATCTCAAAGTAAAGGTCAAGTTGTAACCTTAAAGTCTGGGTGATTCTCAGAATATCTGAGAGTTGGATATTATGTGGATTTTATCATTCCAGGAATATTTTCAACACATTTGTTACCATTTGGTCCAAGGTACAAAATATCTCCTTTCTGGAGGGGTAAACACTCAAGCACTCATCTTATTTTTCAAATCTAATAATAATTTAAACAATTAGAAATAAGGTTTTAGCTGTTAAAAATGAAATATTACATGCAATAAAATAATTTTATTTTTAAGCAAATTAAATATAGTATAAATGTTGTTTTGGAAACTTAAATGAAAATAACTCCAGTGAAAGAAATAATTAACTGCATATTAGTTGTACAGTAAGGTCTTCACTTATCTACTGATTTTTCTTGCACTCTCTTGGCATGAATTTAGAAACAAAATTAAAGCAAATATATTCTGTGTAATAAAAAGACATTTATTTCAAATGATATTTAATTAGATATACCCATGGGATAAAACCCATTACATTCTCATCCTCTAGTGGGAAAAATCAGATTCTGACTCAATAAACATGCTCCTTTATAAAGAAGCTGGTTTATTTTACCAACTATAAAATTTAATTTCAATAACAAAGAGTAAGAATTTACTAGTCTTCATATATTCATCTTCATTTAATTTTTTTAAAGATTTTTTAAAAATAGTCTAAGTGAGGTATAACAGTATATTCTGAGGTTTTGACTTGCATTTATTCCCTGAGAGCTAATGAACTTGAACACTTTTTTGAGAAATTTGTTAGGAACGTGTATTTCTTCTTTTCTGAAGCATAGTTTTACATCTTTCAACAAGACTTAATAGTACTTTATGATGTATTCCTTATATATTAGGGATGGTAATTCTTCACCCATTGTTTTGCGAACATTTCCATTTGGTACACTGTGTGTTCAGTTTGTTTATTTTAGCTATCCAGAATTTTCTCAGGTGCAATAGTCCTACTTATTTATTTTTTACGTTTTTTCTTTCATTTCATGATGCTTAAAAAAGTTCCCTATACTGATATCTTAAAAGTATTTTTCTTTAATTTCTTCTATATCTCATGGTTTCAGATCTTTGACACATTTTTGAGGAGAGATAAAATTCAATTTTCAATCCTGTACTTATAAGTTTCCAGTTTCTCCAGCAAATCCTTTCTTTAAAGTATGTTTTCAGTGGCTTAGTATTAGTCTACTGTAAATAGGTGGGGGTATTTTAGAATTTTCAGCACTACTACAGTTAATATTCATGTTCTAAAATCAGCTCAAACACTTATTAATTTATTTAATTTTGGCATTGAGCATGTATCATAAATTACCTATAGATGTCACCAGCAAGCAGAACACCCTTCAAAATATGGATATTATCAATCAAACAGAATTATGACCAATATTTGTTTCAAGTCTGTTGGTTTTTCTAAATTGTTTGAGTACAATGTTCCCATACAGTACTATAAACAACCCTTGGTAACTTTGTAGTGACTCACCATTCTAGAACTGATGAAGTCATATATGGAGAGCTAAGAGTAATAGTACTTGTGGAGAAGGAATTGTTATTTCGAAAATGTTTAGGTTGTTTTTACTAAAACTCTCATTTCTACTTCATTTCTTCAGGAAATAACAGTGTAACCATTACTTACTAGAAGCACATTTGCCCGTCCTCCAAGTTGATTGTATTTCCTGCTGTATTCCAGTGAAATGTAATACAAATT
This sequence comes from Ctenomys sociabilis, assembly GCA_004027165.1. NCBI lineage: Eukaryota > Metazoa > Chordata > Mammalia > Rodentia > Ctenomyidae > Ctenomys > Ctenomys sociabilis. The sequence goes on from PVKA01011973.1 coordinate 10,738, forward strand.
ACTGCTTTGCTTTTTGAGTCCATTAATTTGAAATACAGTAGTCCATGGGGACTTGGCTAAGTAGCACCTTGAGATGAAACAAGAGGTTTTGCTAATTTAAGACTCAGTATTGTTTGTTTAATTTGTTTTAATGATTAAGCTGTATTTCAGCTGACTCCAAATTGAGTGGCTCTGTAACTTCCTCAATATATAGCTTCATTGATAAATCATTTGCTTCCAGCACAGAGTCTCAAATTGCTGCTGGTATCTTTTCTGTAAAGTTACTAGTGTTAAGAAGTACATAGAACAGTTTCTTTCTTTCTTTCTTTTCTTTTCTTTTTTTTTTTTTTTTTTTGCAGAGCCGGGTATTGAACTCAGACTCTTGTGTTTGCCAGGGAAGCACTTATTCTACTTCACCATCTCCCCAGCCCCTAGAACAGTGTTCTTAAACTGAACTGTACAAGCAAACTATCTGTTAATAAATGCCAACTTAGAGTCTGGTGGTCTTGGTGCAATCTGACAGTCTGGATTTCAAATGAACTACAAGGAATTCTAAGGCTGTCAGAGTAAAGACAGACTATCGACTAACTGAAGGTGCTGCAAACATGCTACAGCACTGTTATTCTATAGTGGGACACAGGATCTGTGCCTGATTTTAAGGACACATTGAAGGTCATCATAATCCAGGGCTATTACTATGAGAGTCATCTTGCTGTTCTGCAGAGGCCATAGCAAATTTTCAAATCCTTCTTATCACTCAGTGCTTTGCACCAGATGTAATTGTACATTGATGCTTATACCTCTTAGGACCTTCAGTTCTTGTTGCCTTAATCTTTACATATAGTGACCAACCAACACAAGACGAATGTTTAACCCAAAATATTACTGCTAGCCATATTTTTAAGTCTATTTTCAAAGTGTGTATCCCTAAACTGGCATCTTTTCTGGAAAATCTAAATGTAGTCTTGAGTATTGGTAGAACTGTGGCAATGAAGGCTGTAAATGAGTGCAAAAGTGTGAGAGAGACAGAGATCCAGGGAGGAAGTGAAAGCAGGGTGGGGAGAAAAATAGAAGACAGACTGGAAGAAAACAAAAATTAAGAAGAGGAAGGAGAGGGAGAAGCAATGAAGAGAAATAAATATAAGCACAAAATGAATTAGAAAATCAAACAAACTATGAGTGACTACACCAATACATCTCCTTACTAGTCACTAGTAAGCAGTATAAACATATGGTTTTGTGAAATTAGAATATGAATGGAAGGAAAATTCAAAAGAATACCTGGGGATGTGCTCTTACTTGCATCAAATGGTATAGCTAATAAACTATATCAAAAGAAATTGGTTGATATGGCTTTACTTTCTATAACTTGTTTTTATACTTTTCTGCTGGATAGTTAAGACCAAGATAAAGCAAGAACTGTATAACGAGAAATGTAACATTTGTATCTGATAAGGTCAGTCAAGTCCCCTCAGGATTTATCCTGAAATCCTGTATCACAGTTTGCAGATCTTTTGTCAGTGTCAGCCATGTAGATGAGTCATGGCCATTGCTTGACCAGTTTGCTCTCTGTGAAAACCTGAGAGAATGTTTTCTCTCCATGTGCCTCTCCTTATGCACACTCTACATCATCGATATCTTTCCTCTGTGGCCCAATAATCTCCTTCATATACTGACCTATAAAAGACTCAAGTCAACAACTTCTGACATTGCCAATTCCTATAGATAATCCACTACTATTATGGACTACTGGACTATATTGAATTATTGTGCTGAATGCATGCGCCTACAATATTTAAATGGCAGTGGAATACCCATCTCTGGCAAAACCAATCTAAAAAAGGGTATACAAATGAAGGAACAATTTGTATATGTATATAATAAATAGTTGGGATAGCTATACAGTTACTTTCTCTTAATTCAAAAAGGAGAAAGATTCAGGGGCTGGGGAGATGGCTAAGTGGAATAAATGCTTCCCTGGCAATCACAAGGGCCTGAGTGCAATCCCCAGTTCCACCAAAAAAAAAAAAAAAAAAAAAAAAAAAAAAAAAAAAAAAAAAAAAAAAAAAAAAAAAAAAAAAAAAAAAAAAAAAAAAAAAAAAAAAAAAAAAAAAAGAAAGAAAGAAAGAAAGAAAGAAAGAAAGAAAGAAAGAAAGAAAGAGATTTGTACTAATAGTGTTTGGACAGGATATCATGTCTGCATCTTGAACTGTGAATAATCACTATGAAGACAACAATATGCAATGTATTAATTATTGTAACTGTCCTTATGAGCTGTTTTGAAACTGTCTCATTTGCTTTTCAATGAAATTAACAAAAGGAAATTGGGTGAGGGTTTTTTGTTTTGTTTTGTTTTGTACCTTATTATTCCTTTACAGGTACATAATCCTCTACTTAGATTTTCCGATTACTAGTGGTCCCCAAATACAGTTAAATAATTCAAAAATATAAGAATCAGAGTAATCTGTGATAGACAGACCTAAGTGAAGGGCTTACATAACTCAAATGATGTCCATCATATTTACATTGTTTTCTGTTATTTTATGTGCATTCCTTGTGATATAGCAATTTCTATTTATTCTTGGTAAAATAATCCTACATGTAATATTCCTGTTCTTTGCATTTTTGCTGTCAGTTAGAGATCTTATCAAGTTGCAAAGATGCATCACAGAGAATATCATTCTTCCTGTATAAAACAAATTACAAAAAAAGTGCCATAACAAGAAAAGCTGGAGGTCTATATAGAAATAAAAGCAAATATTCCAGGATTATTCAGTATATGGCTTTATCAAAAGTTTGTGTGTTCATATCATGAGGAGCAATGAGCACTAAGTCTGACAAAATGATGTGCAAATATAATTTAAGGGTTTGAAAGCTATATTTTATTACTTTTATTGAGAAAGAAATAGAAATGAGGCAATTTCAAATCTGATGGTATGATAGTTTCAATAATTAATGCATTGCATATTGTTGTCTTCATAGTGGTTCTTCATAGTACAAGATGAAGACATGATATCCTGCCCGAACACTATTAGTATAATTCTTTCTTCTCATTGAATTAAGAGAAAGTAGCAGTATGCCTATCCTAACTATTTTGCATATATAGATACAAAATAGTCCTTCAATCCCCTTTTTTGTTTAGTTTTATCAGAGTTGGGTATTCCATTGCCAAAAAGTCAGTATGAATCACATTACAGTATGAATTACACTACATATGTGGAAAAGTAAGCACAATGCTTTCCGCAAGGAAAATCCTCAAAATATATGATGAGAATGAGGATATTTCCATTTGAAACGATCTGAGAACAGACATGGAGTCCAAGACTCACAGGACTGTAAATTTATTATTTGGACAGAAAGGAAGATAATTCTGAAAAAAATGCATTAATGGATCCATTACTATTCTGAATAACTGTATTAAACCTTTGGGTGAACCATCTCACACTGTGTAGGGCCGAGTAGAATACTGGAAACTATGGAAAGCCATGAGTTGACTACCACCATCCATTGTTTGAAATTTTCTCACCACAGGAGGCCATGATTCTACCAAATTTCTTCAAACCTGTATACATAGAATGCTAGCCCTCAGGGTGTTGGCTGGGAAACATCTCCAGACTGCAAAGTGGAAAAAGAAAGAAGCAAATCAACAACTGGAGTCACAAGGCCTTCATGTAGAAGACAGGCTCCATAAGGGAAGTTTCTGCCATAGCAGAATTAGAAGGACATGGGCTGAAGGAAAGTAGCATGAAATGAAAATTTTCTAAGACTAATGATGCAGATTAACATCACAAACTTACATTCTTTTTCCCTTTAATTCACTTCATCATGATAATCAACACAATTTCTAAGTCATTCTGTTCTCCCTCCATTTTTGTTATGGCTGCAACATCCTGTCTTGATTTCTTTGTGGAAATATGTTGCATTCCCTTATAAAAGACTTTTATTTTATAAAACTTTTCTGATTTATCTTACTTATATTTGCTTGAATGATTATATTAAAGTAATAAATAACATTATTGGATGTATGCTGTTTAGGTTTTATTGTTACTCAGACATTAAATTAAATTCACCAACTTCTCCATAGCAGTTTCTTCATAGCAGGCAATTTAGGGTACACAATTGTCATGTCAATCATTATAGCAATGCAAAATGTTAATAATTATAATAATAATAAATGTCAATAATAATCTTAAGATTATCTGAATGAAAATTCTGGACTTCAGTCTCTTCAGGAGATGCTACAAATAAACACACTCCATAAGGCAACATTGCATTTGTCAGGAAATGTTGACACAGGGAAGGGAAGGGGCAACCCTGATGTCCTAATTCCCGGTAATTATTGCTATGCAGAAATTTGGACAGGACTGAAATCCAAAATTGTTTTTAAAAATCTGACAGGTTTTTGGATTGGTTTTTGTTCTTACTTCTTGTAACTATGTTGAAAGTGGTTACATCTGTGAGGTCCTAGGAAATGTACATCTGTACCTAGAGCAACATCTGTGTGTTGTCAATGTTTTATCCCACTCTTTCTCTGTTCTATTACTGGAGAGTATCCATAAAGTTTGCATTGCTTCCAATGCACCATGATGTGGTGTCATTTCCTGCTCCTATGAGGTCATTTCCTCCTGCTCAGCACTAGGGAGCACACAGTGCCTATAAGTAAGTTCTGTGGATGCCACAGCCAAGTGCCACATAGTTGGAGGCTTCAATTGAAAATTTCCTTTCTCACAGTTCTGCAGCCACAGTCTGATGCTAGGGATTCAAAAGGGCTACTTAGTCTCGTTGGGTTCTGATTACTACCAACTATGTTTCTGTCCCTTACTTGAAGCTGCAGCCTTACAATCTCCACTCTACTTATGGCCTTTTCTCTCTCTGTCTCTGTCTCTCTCTGTCTCTCTCTGTCTCTCTCTGTCTCTCTCTGTCTCTGTCTCTCTCTCTCTCTCTCTCTCTCTCTCTCTCTCTCTCTCTCTCTCTCTCTGTGCCTTCATATTTTGTTCTCCTTGTCTCTCCATCCCATCACTCATTATTATCCTCCTCTGCTGAAGGATATCAATTTAAGGGCCCAACTTACTCGAATGTGTACTTATCTGAACAAATACTAACCTCAAGTACCCTACATCCTCACTGTCAAACATTTTAAATAAGAAACTGTAGAAGTCAAAAGTTCAGTAAATTTCAAATGACACAGTCCCACCTACATCAATGGCTAACACACAAGGCTGTGATAATCCACTTTTTCTTTGCATTATCCTGTTCACTATATAACATGCTTGCCCCAGACTGTCTATGAAATATCATCAATACCCAAAAGTGTCTCTTTGATGTAGAGGTTTCCAGGCTTCTTCTGCCACCTGGGATATTCAGGAACCTGAAAATTTGCATGGATTGTGTGAGATGAAGCTATGGTGTCTAGTCTGAGTGGATGAGGTATGGCTGGGATAATAGCAGGGAAGGACATTCATCTGTATCCAAGGCCTTTTGATAATGAGACTGATAGGAATTAAAGGAATGACATGTATATTTTTATTAGTCAATATCTAATCAAATGTATCTACAGATTGAGTTTGTTGCAATGAATTTTGCTCCATTGGTAATCAGTTGAATGTGTGGTTGCATGCACAAAATAGTGAGCCCAGTGGAGTCTTCAGTCTATACTGACTTCTCCAATATTAACTCCTTCATTTTCCTAATGGATTCTTCTTAGCACTTCACTGCAAACAGAAATTCTCAAATCCTAGTTCTACACTGCACTATCTACTGTCCATTGAAAAAAATCAGGTGGACAGGGTAGCAGGGCATCTTTTAACTGACTTTTACATCTACACAATATCAGGGGTGGACAGGATCCTCCGCATTCACTTTACAGATGAATGGATGAGATACAATAGCATTCTTACAAAGATTAACTTATAGAATCTGTAAATAGCTACTTCGGGACATTTTGTAGTGTGAAATACTGACACTAAAAGCACAATACTACATATGGTATGATTAATTGATGCCCCCAATAATTTAAGCAGGTTTATATTTCCATAAATCTATAGTCAAATGCATTATTTCTTTTTTAATTTGTATGTTGGGACACCTTCAATATATGATGGTCATACTCATCATAGAGAATTCATTCATGTATACAACACATGTTCAGGCCTCCTTTTCTCCCAACCCCTCCCCTCCCTTCAATATCTCTTCTCCCTATTTACAAACTTAATTTGCATTTTATTCTGTTTTTATCTTTGTTTTTCCTTTGTCTTTTTTCAAGCTAGGTATCAGTGATCATTCCTAATTGCCTGAATTTTAGTCTTTTTTTCCCCTTTTTTATTAAGTTTATCTAAGGGCCTATAATTTTATCTCTCAAATAACCAATTCTTCAATTAATTGATTCTTGGAACTGTTTTCTTAGTCTCAGTTGCATTGATTTCTGCTCTTATCTTTTAATTTTCTCCCTTGTATGAGCTCTGGTTTTAATTTGTTGTTCTTCTAGAAGTTTGAAGCTCAATACTAAGCTGTTTATTTAATCTTCTGTTTTACTGCTGTGAGAATTCACAACAAATAATTTCCCTCTTAGGACTGATTTCATTGTGTCCCAGAAGTTCTAGTATTCTGCATAGGCATTATCATTTAATTACAGATACTCTTTATTTTCTTATTTAATTTCCTCTGTGACCCATTGGTTGTTCAGAAAGGCATTATTTAATTTCCTTTTGTTTAGTAGTTTTTGTGCTTTCTTTTGCCTTGATACACATTTCCATTGCACAATACTCAAACAATAATTTGATTGAAGCATTTACTCTAGACTAGTATGTGGTTTAGTGTGGAAAATGTTCCTTGTGCCCCTGACACAAATGTATACTCTGATGTTGTAGGGTAACATATTCAGACATTTATTAAATAGTTTTGTTCATGTGTTTGACTTATTTCTGATATTTCCTTTTGGACTTTTTCCTACTCCATCTAATGTTTGTAATTGTGGGTAATGTAGTCCTCCAGGACAACTATGTTAGTTCTTATTTGGCTTTTCATGTGTTAATACTTGTCTTCTGTACATCAGAATGTGAACATCAGAATTTGGTACATATATATATATATATGTATGCTTGTTAGCTCTTCATCTTGGAGTTTTCCCTTAATTATTTCTTTGTCTCTTTGATAAGTCTTGGCTTGAAGTTCACATAGTCTGAAAATAGAATAGCTATCCTTGTTTTTTTTTTTAGCTTCCTCACACATGGGTTATTGTTTTCCATTTTTTGACTTCTAGCCTATGAATTTCTTTTTGAGGTAAATATATTTCTTCTGTGCACTTTATTGTTATATCTTGCTCTTTGATTCATTTTCCTAATCTGTTTCTTGATTGCTGGACTAAAACCATATTGATATTTATAACACATAGATGTTGACTTATGTTTCATATGTTATTTTTCTGTTGCTGGATCCCTCTTTTTTCACTCTATTTAATTACTTGACTTGTGGATTCATTTTTGTAGGGGTTCCTGTAGTTGCAATACTTATTGCTGTCTAGAATGTCCTTCAGAATATTTTGGAGAGCTGGTTTGATGAATTTCTTCAGCTGTTTTTGTTGTGGAAGTATCTTGTTTCTAACTGATTTTTAAAGATAGTTTAGTGGTATAAACCAATCTTATGTTCAGAAGTCTTCTGCGATTATGATGGGCTTTCCTTTATAGGTGATTTGTTTCTTTCCTCTGACTGCTTTTGATACTCTGCTCTTGTGCCAAATTTCTGGAATCTTGATTATTTTCTTCCTTAGTGTAGATTTGTTTTTGTCATGGATATTTGGAGTTTTATATGCTTGAATTATTTGTATATTAAATTCTTTATCCATCTTTAGAAAATCTGCAATTACCTTTCTTGTTTATTTTTAGGAAAGGGTCCGCGGGGTGTTCAGGGTCTCACTGCAAGATTGGACTTGTAGTGATTCACCTCCCAAGAGCTGGGATTACAGACATGTGTCACCATGCTCAGTCTCAACTGTCTTCTCAATGTGCCTCAGGAGTGGGGCTGGCAGAAGGACTGAAACCTGGCTCCTGAAACTGCTTACAGGTGCTTTAATCGACTGAGCTATTTGGCTGACCCTTGCCATTATATTTGTGAAGATTTATTGTTGTTGTTGATGTCTCTATGCTGTATCCAGCTTTCTGTTTGACTCCAATCAATCCTATTTTTGCTCGTTGCTTCATCTTGTAGCTGTTGGATTGGTTTTTCATGAACATGTGCAATTTTTAAGTCTTGGGAAACAAGAACACAGGAGAAAAAGAATAAAAGAGAATGGCAAGGAATAATATAGGGAGACAGAAAGAGAAGAGACAATATTTACTTACATGAAAATACCACAAAATCAAGAGAGATCATTGAGGAAAGAAAGAAAGAAGACAAAACATAAAGAAAGGAAACTTAAATTGTGAGGAGACAAGACACAGAAATGGAAACCAATCAAACAAAGAAAAATAAGAAAAGCTGTTGATTCCCACAGTTCTGTGGTAGTATCTAAGTCAGATTCCAAAAGTGTGCTGCGCAATCCTGCCATGTTTACAGCAGGATTTTTGGGGACTGATCTTAAGTGGACAATGCTCTAGATGTCAACTTCTTACTGTGGTTGTTCCTATGCTTTTCTCTCGGTTGCTATGATACTGATGAATAGGGAAACCTGGGGGTTGCTCCCAGATTTGTATGAAGTTGGTTCCTTCCAGACCCTGCACAGCTTCCTCTGTTGCATGTCATTGTCTCCTCTTACATCCTTGAGCATGAGTGCCCTTTCCAGGGATGGGAAGATAGTAGAAATAGAATAAGCACTTGCCTGGCAAAGGTCTGACTTTAATCTGCAGTTCTGCAAAAAACCAAAAGGGAGTGCCCTTTCCAGTCTTGTGCACGTAGGGATAAGTCAGGCTTTTGGTGGCCATTGAAGTGGACTATAGATTGCCGTAGTGCCTACTCCTCAACATAATTTCCCCAGTCTGCTTCCCACCCTGCTAGCAGTATAGTGTGACTTGAGGGCTCCCCCCTCATTTCACTTTGGGTCATTGTCAGTGCAATGACCTGGGATGTTCTGCTGCTGGAGTTTGCTCTGTGCCTTTTCAAATAAAACACCAGCTCCACCTTCACACTTCTGTTCACCGTGTCTGTGGGCTAGAGCAGGGTGCCAGCCCCATATGCACACTTCTGGACATCTCTGTGTGCTAGAGTTCATTGCCAGCTCACCTCCCTTACCAACTGTTGGCTCCTATTTACACTACTGCTTCACAATTTTTCCATACTGCACTTCTGATCTCATCTGTAGTATGTGGTTATTGTGTGGATTCTCAAAATGTATATTTCTTTATATGTCCTGTAGAAAAAGAAGTGGAGCATACTCTTAGATGTATATATCAGATGGTAGGATAGAAGCAAGATCCTACAAGTATGACAGAAAATCCAAACCTAAAAGTAGGTGGGTGAGTTTTTGAATTTTTGTCTGAAGAAAGGGTGTGGTCTTAGAGAATAAATAACACTGAAGGAGTACGTTTTTCTGTGGATATATAAGTGAACAGAACTGAGGGGGAGAAAAGCAGAATAAGAAGAAAGAGACTAAGAGGATACAGAGTGCAGGCAGGAAGTGCAGGCTGTGTTAGCAGGGGCTAACCAGCACAGTGGACTATTAGGAACGGAATTATCTTGCACCTCCAAAGTACATTTCCAGGTGCCTTCTAGGTGCTGGTGGAATCCTTTTCTAGTCTAGCTGAATTTGTATGCATTTTCTATGTTTGTTTATGTGCAATGTATTCCATATTTTTTCTCTCAGTATTTTACTTTCCTTTTATATTTTACACAATTCTCTAAATGAAACATAATCACTTATTAGTAAAGACTAGGAATGATTATAAAATACCAAAGTGTTTTCTTCCTTGCTCCAGGCCTGCCTTGGAGTTTTAGGGTTATTTCCAGAGCCTGCTATGACTGTTCTAACAACTGACTCCTGTCTCTGTGGCCTGGAGTTTTGCTGAAATCAGTTGCTGTTTTGCAATCTTAATTCTTCCATGTAAACAGATGACAGAGAAAACCAAACCAGGAAAAATGAGTTCCAGAAGCTATTTTAATAAAGAATATGGGTGTTTAGTGCTTTGTTATTCTATTTCTTAGAGATAAATAGACATGCCTCTGCTGTTCACTTAGAAAGAGGATAGGAACTCTGTCTTCAGGAGGCTTCATGTGTGCAGATGGATAAGGTTAAAGGGATAGAGGTGGTGGAGCAATGAAAAAAGTGTACCCAGTTCTGCAGAGATGAATTTTCTTTTTAGTCAGAGATAGAATTGGATCCAAAAGAAAGTTTGTGTTGAAGATCAGAGAGGAAAATAAGGCTGATTTCATGATTTAAGAAATTCTTGTGCAGACAAAACTGAGAACAGGTTGCTGATCCTGTTGACCCAGGCACAGCAAATGGTCTGTGGGAAGAATTACTAGAGACTGGAGTGCTGATAGGGAGCCATTCAGATCATAAAGTTCAGCAGCTATAGATAAGGCCCATGCTTTCATGGCCTCCATGGAAAAGGGTCCCCAGGTCTGCAGATTTTTACAGGCTGCATTTGTGAAAAAGATTGCAGACTTAGGACACTGGGGCTCTTCTCAGTGAGAAGAGCCAACATGAACAGTAGAAGCTCTACTAGAAAAGAAAGAAAGTAGATTCTCACCTCAAGCTCAGTGACTCGGGCTGAAATTCATGTAGACCACGTGTCTTTGCCCACGAGGTCTGATTTCTTCTTCTTTAATAGCATCAGTGTTCAGAAGTCTTTCATACTTGTAAATTCATTTAGAAAGAGGATAGGAACTCTGTGTCTGCAGCACCTCTGCACATTTCCTCTCCCCCCTTTTCTCCATAAGGTTAGCCTCAGTGGCCTTCATTTCACTGAAGCCTGTCTGCTATCTTGCCCATGTGGTCACTCCTTCCTTGAAGATGATGATAACACTATTAAAAACATCAAATTACATACATTGTTCCTTAGGTTAAGGTACTTTTTGAGGTTCCTAAATGTTAGGTCCCAGACTCATGGAGGACTTCTGTTCTTGTCTGATGTGAACACACATCTAATACTTTCCATCAGTTTTCTCCAAATTTTCATTTTCTGGGAAAATACAATATGGTTGAATTCTCTGGTGTGGCATTCAGAGAATAAATTGCTTAATAAAGGCAAAATAAAGATTTTAAATAGTGTCATTGTTTCAATTGTGACCTAGTATTTTCTTTCTTATTGAGGACTGTCCACCAGCACAGTGGACTATTAGGAATGGAATTATCTTGCACCTCCAAAGTACATTTCCAGGTGCCTTCTAGGTGCTGGTGGAATCCTGTTCTAGTCTAGCTGAATTTGTATGCGTTTTCTCTGTTTGTTTATGTGCAATGTATTCCATATTTTTTCTCTCAGTATTTTACTTTCCTTTTATATTTTACACAATTCTCTAAATGAAACATAATCACTTATTAGTAAAGACTAGGAATGATTATAAAATACCAAAGTGTTTTCTTCCTTGCTCCAGGCCTGCCTTGGAGTTTTAGGGTTATTTCCAGAGCCTGCTATGACTGTTCTAACAACTGACGCCTGTCTCTGTGGTCAGCAGTGGTTATCTCCTCGTTCATGTTGCTTCCCTGGTCATGAGTGCAGTACTTAAAGGTAATAAATGGGTGTACTTCAATGGGAGGGGTATTCCTAGAACCAATTGCTTTTCTTTAAACTTGAGATGGCCAGAAAACAATCACAGTTTCAAAGATAATGAAGCAATAGGGAATCAGACTTAAAACAGTTATTTTAAATGATGTCTGAAACAAGAGAATCACAGGAAGCTTTCATCTCTAAAATGAGCCAATATGAACAGCAGAAGCTCTACTAGAAAAGAAAGAAAGTAGATTCTCACAATTCTCACTGGCCCCTGTGCTGTATTTGAAATCCAGTCAGTACAGTGATTTGGATATGAGATGGTTTTACTGTGGTAATATGGTCCACCCAACAAGCAAGAACATTAGTAACCTGTGATGATGGTAGACCGTGACAAAGACCCTGGGCAGCCTATATATACTAAGTGACATGACTTAAAGCGTAATGTAAAGATACAGAGTTATGGATAAAAACAATCAAATGGAATCGTTTGATTCACTTGATATATCCAAACGTTGATATATAGGAAGAGATAAGCACTTCAGTTCCTATGTGACAAATAGTATAACTGTATTTATTGTATAAGAATCCTTCATTTTGTATCAGTTACACCATATTCCTGAAAATTTCATAAGGCTAAAAAATTAATTTTCCCCTCAATTTTGAATTCCTCAGTTTCTTTCTGTTGTACTTATAGACTAATAAGTTTTTCCTTCTGGCAGCCCTATGCTAGTAACTATTTTCTAATGAAAAGCTTGTTTTCATGCTAATCTTGCTATTGAATATGATAGAATTTTTTTTAAAGATTAAGATTTACTGCAAAACTATGTAACTATACTTAGGTAGTGATTGTCATTAGGCGACTGTTAACTCAGAAAAGTCTCCATGCTAGTAAATAGAATGGGAATTCTAGAAAATCAGAGAAAAGAAACACATCATTTGCCCATGAATTATCCTAGGACAGTGTAAAATTCCAATGAATTGAATTTTCTAAAGTGCAATGGGATAACATTTGTCATGACAGGTTTGATATTCTTATGTGCTCTTACAGTTTGCTACATCTCAAAGCTTAAGACTTGTCTGACCTTATCAGATACAAAAGTTACATTTCTTGTTATATAGGTTTTGCTTTATGTTGGTCTTAACCATCCAGCGGAAAAGTATAAGAACAAAGTAAAAAAGTAAAGCCAAATTAATATGCTGAGCTATAAAGGTTCAAGTCAAAAACTTCTGACATTGCCAGTCCTACAGATAACCCACTACTATTATGGACTACTGGACTATATTGAAACATTTTGCTTCAATTAAAAAAATTAATTTTTTAGCCTTATGAAATTTTCAGGAATGTGGTGTAACTGATACAAAAGGAACAATTCTTATACAGTAAATACAGTTATATTATTTGTCACATAGGTACTGAAGTGCTTATCTCTTCCTATATATCAATGTTTGGATATATCAAATGAATCACACCTACAATGTTTGAATGCCAATGCAATACTCATATCTGACAAAACTAAACAAAAAAAGGAAATACAAACGACCATTTTGTATCTGTATATTCAAAATAGTTAGTATAGATAGATAGCTAATTTTTCTTAATTCATTGAGATGAAAGATTTGTCCTAATAGTGGTTGTGGACAGGATATCATGTCTGCAACTTGTAGTAAGAATAACCACTAAGAAGACAAGAATATGCCCTGTATTAATTACTGAAATTGTCCTACTACACGGTATAGAAACTGTCTCATTGCTACTTGTTTCTCAATAAAATTATTTTAAAAAGAACTTAAGGTTTTATCCTATCTTTGAAAGATAATTATGAAAATACTCATAGAAAAAACTGATCAAAATAAAAACAATAAAAGTAGTATGAAATATATATGGTGGAAAGATTTCACAGGATCATATTACTTTTATCCTTTAAACAAAATGGAACCAGATAATCCCTAAGTTAACTTATGTAACTAAACATGAATAATGTAACTGTCCATTCCCTTCATCAATAGAAATAAATTATATTGTATCTCAGCAAACGATATAATTTAATTTCGGTTTATGAATCCCGGTCCCATTTTTCTTCAACAAAGGGACCCATGACTTCTCAGTTCCTTGCACATTCTCTGTCAAGTAAGGTTAAACAGTATCTATTGCCACTGTGTTCCTTTAGGAACATATCAGGATGGCTCAGAAATAGACCCAGCCCAGAAGGTAAATTATTTTCTTCACACTATGAACTATATATTAAACAGCCTAGTCTTGGATTCTCAGTACTCTGTAGGCAAGATATCCAGAGTATATCAGAAATTTTATTTATTTTTCATTTGTTTATTTATTTTTATTTATTCATTTATTTTTAATTTTATTGAAGTACAAATATCAATGAGACAGTTTTAAGACATCTTGACAACATGGATTTGATAAATTAATACATTGCAAACTGTTTTCATAATATTTTGGTATTGTACAAGGTACGATATTATACATGATATTATACTTACAGACATTATTATAGCAGATTTTTCTTCTATTGAAATTAAGAGAGTGTAGCTGTTTACATATGTTATTTTTTACAGCTGAATTATATCAAAGAGTCAATAATTAATGCTTTCTACCTTGTTATTTTCCTAATGGTTGTCCATAGTACTAGAAGCTGACATAATATCCTGTCCAACCACCATCAGCACAAATCTTGCCTTTCATAAAATTATGTAGAAGCACAGCGTATCTATCCCAACTATACTGACCATACACACACATCATGATTCTTCCTTTCTGTAACACCATCCTACCTCTACACCTGTCAAAGATGGGCACTCCACTGTCATTCAACCAAATTAGGTGCCTGAACATGACAACACTATCTAGCATTCCACAAAAACAGAATTATCTGAAGAAGTTGTTGACTGTAGCCATTTACAGCTCAACTTATTATTATGGCCCCACATTGTAAACCTTATTTTTATGCTTTTCTGCAGATGATTAAGACCTAGATAGAGCAAGACCTATATACCAAAACATGTAATTTTTGTTTCTGATGAGGTCAGTGAAGTCTGATCAAGGTTAATCTTGTAATCTTGTACCTTATTCTGTAGATCTTTTGTCTGTGTCATCTATGTAGATGAATCACGGCCAATGTTTGACCAGTCTGCTCTCTGTGAGAGCCTGAGAGAAAGATTTCTGTCCATGTGACTCTCCCCAGGCACACCATATAACTTTGATCTCTTTCCTCTGTGGCTCCATAATCTCCTTGTTCAGAAAATTTGGGGCTCAACTGAGTTTCATGATGCTGCAGTACAGGTTCTCCAATGTCCTGTGTCTTTGCAGACCTTGACATGCTGGCTGGCCTTGCAGCTTTTTTATTTTTCCAATTTGATCTGTGAACTTACATGGTTATCCATCCAGAAGAAAAGCTGCTTAGTATCCTGCAGCATATGCCATTCACTTTGCCTTATCTGACTCAATTAATTTAGTTGCTGTTGTACATTTTTATTTGTATTTCTTATTTTCGCTTCTTATACTAGGCAGACTATATGATATTTACACATGTGTGTCTGGTTTATTTCACTTATGAGTATATGTTCAAGTGGCATCCACTTCAATATAAATGCTTCAAGCTTATCATTATTAATAGCTGACTAATACTCCATTATAGAGAAATACCACACCATTTTCAACTATTCCTCATGTGATGGATATCTTGGTTGTTTCCAAGATTTGGCTATCGCAAATTGTGCCACTATAAACATACATATATCACTATGATGTGATGTTTTCAGTTCCTCTGGGAAAATTATCAGTAGGGGGATAGCTGGTTGAAGTTGGATTTCCAGTCCTAGTCTTTTGAGAATTCTCCACATTGACCTCCACAATGGTTGTACCAGTTTACATTCCCACTGGCAGTGGAGAAGTGTTCCCTTTTTCCCACAAACTCTCCAACATTTGTTGTTGGTAGATTTCCTTATGATAGCCATTCTTTCTGGAGTGAGATGGTATCTCAGTGATATTTTAATTTGCATTTCATGGATTGCTAGCGATGGGGAGCATTTTCTCATATATTTATTTGTTTAATTTCCTCCTCTGATAAGTGTGTATTCATCTCAGATGCCCATTTCTGAATTGGGTCTTTAAATCTGAGGGCCCTGTTATATCTTAGTTCTTTATATATTCTAGACAGCAGACTTTTGTCCGATTGCTTACTAGTTAGGATTTTTTCAAAATTTCTGGGTTGTCTATTCACTCTGTTGACAGTTTCTTTTGATGTGCAGAAGCTCCTCAAGAAGAGTTGACCCAGTTGTTGATTCTTTCAAGTGCTTCCCGTGTGAATATATGTTTGTTCATGAACTCTTTACCTACCCCTATGTCTTCATGAGTTCCTCCTACTTTCTCTTCAAGGAGATTGAGGTTTTCTGTTTTAAACTTTAGATCTTTAATCCATTTTGACTTGAACTTAGTGCATGGTGATAGAGCTGGGTCAAGTTTTAGTTTTCAGCATGTAGAAAGCCAGGTTTTCCAGCATGATTTGTTAAAGAGGCTATCATTCTTACAGTAAGTATAATTGGCCCCTTTGTCGAAGATCAGAAGGCGGAGTGTGTTTGTAGATGCTTCTGCACCTTCTGATCTATTCCATTGATCCTCAGGTTTATTTTTTTGCCACTACCATGTTGATTTTATCACAGCGGCTTTGTAGTATAATTTCAAGTCAGAAATTGTGATGCCTCCTGCCTTGTCTTTATTGGCCAAGATAGCCTTTGGTATTCTAGGTCATTTGTGGTTCCAAGTAAATTTTAAGAACCATTTCTGTAGGTCTGGGAGGTATGCTGGTGGCAGTTTGATAAGGATTGCATTAAATCTGTACAGCAGTTTTGGGAGTATGGCCATCATCATGATGGTTCCTCCTATCCAGGAGCATGGAATATCTTTCCATTTTCTGAAATCTTCTATAATCTCTTATCTTAGGGTGCTGTAATTTTCTGTGAAAAGATTTTTGACTTCATTGGTTAAGTGAATTCCAATGTATTTCATTTTCCGCAGTGCTATTGTAAAAGGTATTGTTTCTATTGTTTCCCTTTCAGTGTGTTTGTTATCTGTGTAGAGGAATGCTATCGACTTTTGAGTATTGATTTTGTATCCTGCTATGCTACTGAATTTCCCTATCAGTTCTAGTAGTTTCTTGGTGGAATTCTTGTGGTCCTCCAAGTAAAGAATCATGCCATCTGCAAATAGTGATAATTTAACTTCTTCTTTACCTATTTTTATTCCCTTTATTTCTCCCACTTTTCTCAAGGCTGTTGCTAAGGATTCTAAGACTATATAGAATAGGAGGGGTGATAGAGCACATCCTTGTCTTGAACCTGATTTAAAAGTAAAAGATTTCAGTTTTTCCCCACTTGGGAATAGATTAGCTTTTGGTTGTCATAGATAGCTTTTATCAAGTTAAGGTAGAGTCCATCTATTCCAATTTTCTGTAGGACGATGAACATGAATGGGTATTGGACTTTGTCAAAAGCTTTTTCTGCATTAATTGAGTTATTATGTGGTTTTTAGATGTCAGTCTATTAACATAGTGCATTACATTTATAGACTTTCAAATATTGAACCATCCTTGCATCCCTGGGATGAATCCTACCTGGTCATGGTGTATGATCTACTTGATGATTTGCTGTATTCTATTTGCCAGGATTTTGTTGAGTATTTTTGCATCTATGTTCATGAGGGAGATTGGCCTATAGTTCTCCTTTTTTTGGTTGTGTCTTTCCCTGGTTTTGGAATCAGTATTATACTTGCCTCCAGAAATGATTTTGGGAGGACTGTTTCCTTTTCAATTTCATTGAAGAGTTTGTGGAGTGTGGGGATTATATCTTCTATAAATTTCTTGTAGAATTCAGCTGTGAATCCATCAGGACCTGGACTTTTCTTTGTCGGTAGGCTTTTTATTACACTGTGTATTTTGTTGGCTGTTATTAGCTTATTGAGAGTTGTTATAACTTCTTGATTCACTTTTGGTAATCTTTACCTTTCGAGGAATCTGTCTTTTTTTCTGTGTCTTCTATTCTGTCAGCATAAAGATTCTCGAAGTAATTATTGATAATCTTCTGAATTTCCACTGGGTCTGTGGTGATTTCACCCTTTTTATTCCTTATTGCACGTACTTGAATTTTCCCTTGCCTGTTTTTGATGAGGTTGGCTAGAGGCTTATCAACTTTATTTAGTTTTTCAAAGAACCAACTTTTTGTTTTGTGGAATCTTTGAACTGCTTTCTTCATCTTAATTGAATTAATTTCTGCTCTAATCTTTTTGATGTCTTCCCATCTTTGCACTCTGGGTTTTGTTTGCTCTTCTTTTTCTAGTTGTCAGAGGTGCAACATTAGGGTGCTAATTTTGTTCCCGTTCTGTTTTCATAATGTGTGAGTTCATAGCTATGATTTTCCCTCTAAGAACTGCTTTTATCTCATCCCTTAAATTCTGGTAAGTTGTACTTGAATTTTCTGTGAATTGTAGATATTGCTGAATTTCTTATTTAATTTCTTCTGTGACCCATTGATTGATGAGTAGGGTGTTGTTTAGTTTCCATGAATTGAGTGGGTTTTTGTGGTTTCTTTTGTCATTTATTTCCAGTTTCATTGCACTGTGGTGAGATAATATGCATGGGATAATTTTTATTTTCTTGCATATACTTAGGCATGACCTCTGGACTAGTATGTGGTCTATTTTGGAAAATGACAAGTGTGCAGCTGAAAAAAATGTGTATTCAGCTGTAGTTGGATGAAACACTCTGTGTATGTCCACCAGGTCCATTTGTTCCAAGCTCTGGTTCAGTTCTGCTACTTCCTTGCTATTTTTTTGTCTGGTTGATCTATCTTTTTGAGATAAGGGTGTGTTAAGGTCTCCTGTTAAGATTGTATTTTTAGACATTAAGTTTTTCATGTCCATTAAGATTTCTCTTACATAGTTGGGTTCTCCTGTGTTTGGTGCATAGATATTTATGAATGTTATTTCTTGCTCTTGAATTTTTCCCCTGACCAATATATAGTGGTCTTCTTTGTGTCATTTGATCCTTCTCGGTTTGAAGTTGAGAGTGTCTGAGAACAGAATTGCTACTCCTGCTTTTTTCTGAGGTTCTGGAGCATGTAGTATTGTTTTCCATCCTTTGACTTTGAGCCTATGAATGTCCTTTTGAGTTAAGTGTTTCTTGTATACAGCATATTGTTGGATTTTGTTTCCTAATCCACTGTGCCAGTGTATTTCTCTTAATTGGAGAATTGAGTCCGTTTACATTGATAGTTATAATTGAAATGTGCTGACTTATGTTTATCATATTTACCTGGTGTTGTGTATTCCTTTGTAACCTGTTTAATTGTCTATCCTGCTTAGTGGGTTCCTTCCATTTTCATTCATGGGGTTCTGGTCATTGTGGTCTCTCTCTCGAATATCTTTCAGCAGCTTGTGAAGGGATGGCTTTGTCATTATGAAATTGTTTAGTTGTTCTTTGTCATGGAAGTATTTCATCAAACTTGAAAGAGAGTTTTGAAAGGTATAATAGTCTGTGCTGCAATTTTTTTTGGTGTAGGACTTCAAGAACTCTGCTCCATTCTCTCCTTGTCTTCATTGTTTGTGTGGAGAAGTCAGCTGCAATGCTGATGGGTTTTCTTTTGAATGTGAGCTGAATTTTCTCTCTAGCGGCTTTCAGTATATTATTTTTGTGTTGGATTTCTGGGATCTTAACTATTATATGCCTCAGTGTGTTTCTACTTGGGTTGAAGTGATTTGGTGTTCTGTATGCTTCGGTGACCTGAATGTTGGATTGTTTCCTCATATTTGGGAAGTTTTCTGCGATTATTTCTCCCTAAATTCTTTTTATGTCATTTGTATTGACTCCTTTTTTCTCGTTGATACCAATTATTCTCACATTGTTCATCCTCGCATCATCTTGCAGGCGATGGATTATTTTTTTCCTGCATTCTCGTTGTTTTTAAAAGATCCTTTCTCACCTTTTCACTAGCTGCTCAGGCATCTTCAAGATCTGAAACTCTGCCTTCGCTTTCACTCAGATGGTTTTGTAGACTCGTGATTGATATTTTTATTTCTTCTATATCTCTTTGACTGTGTTTCATGTGTTCTATTTCTTTTCTGTATTGCTTATTTCAGGAATCCATCATATTTCTGATCTCCTCAATTTTTTATCCATGTCTTCTTTAGAGGTAGTTATTAATTCTTTTTCTGCAGTGTTTCTTCCAAATTGAGTTTCCTCTGTATATTTTTGGGCTTGTTTCTGTGTTTCAGATGCTATGACTTCAACGTATTGCTTTTTTTTTTTCAAAGAAATCTTTTTTGATTTCAGAGCTTATTTCTGCTTTGAGTTCCTCATGATCTTTCTGCTCTTGTGTCTTTGCTTCAGATGCTGTTAATTCATACATTTCTGCTGGAATAGGGCTCTCTGCACTTGTTCTGGCTGAGTATTGTTTTTCCACCCAATGTTTCTGGAATTCATTCCTTATTTCAGATATTATATATTCAGATATTTATTTTTTAATTTGGGGAATTACTTCTTGTTTTATTTCCTGTATAGCTTTTTGCTGTTGTTCCTTTGCTGCTGTATCTATTAATTCATTCATTGCAGCTGAGCTAGTGTCCTCTGCCCTTACTGGTGGACTCAAGGTCTGGGATTGAATTTTTCCCCTTGTCTTTGTCATTTTGTATAGCACTGACCTTTGACCTTTGCTGTAGATCTTTGGTTCAGCTATATCCTTAGTTTGTTATGTGATTTGGGTGCCAGTCTATTAAGTTTAAGATTATCCAGGTATGCCTATCCTGGATCTAGCTGTTGTGTTCAGTTCCTTTTATCTGTAGCTCCTGAGGTTCCCCTCTGTTGGTTCCCTGTTCAGGCGAGCACGAACCAAACTGGAATGCAGAGCACATAATGAAAATTCCCACTGTCTTGGCTGGCTTTGGGGCCAGAATCTGGAAAATTGCTAGAGTCATTCTTCCTGTGTCAGGCAGGTCTCTCTCTAGGTGGGCGGGCCTGGGCTTTGGTGGGTCTTTTGGGCTCCCAAAACCATAGTGGATGATCTTATTTATCGGGCAGTCTGTACTGGGTCAGCCAGCCTGTGCTGGGTCCGGGTCTATAGGCTGGAACCCGAGAAGGCTGGAAAAGGTCTGTCTGGCGCAGTGTACCTGGAGTCCTCACTCACAGGCCAGGCTGCGCTGGGTTTCAAGCTGTGGGATGGGACCAGAGATAGCTGAGAAATGTCCCTCCAGTGTGGCAGGCTTGGAGTTCTCACTCCAGTCCGACCTGCACTGGGTCTGGGGCTGTGGGGTGGGACCAGCACTCGCTGGGAAATGTTTCTCTGGTGTGGTGGGCCTGGAGCTCTCACCGGGCCACGGGGGCTTGGGGGACAGGGAATCCCTGGGAAATGTCTCTCCGGCATGGCAGGCCTGGAGTTCTACACTCACTTAACTTTGATGCCCAGGGAGTCAAGGAAATTCCCACTCCCTCAGCGGGTTTTAGGGCAGGGGATCTGGGGTGGTGCTGGTGAGTGGGTCCTGAGGTTTCAGGCTGGTCACTGGCTTAGAGGGCTTTGGGGTGGGGATCTGGGTAGCTCACGAGGAAAGAAGCCAAAGGCTCTCCCTCAGACTCACCACATGCTCTCTGATCTGGGAAGCCTGGTGAGTTGTGCAAATTCCCACTTACTGGGAGGGCTTGGGGTGGGATCCAGGAGGCCTCTGGAGTCAGCTGCTGTCTTAGGCTGGTCTCTGTGGCTGGGCTGCTTGGGCAGGATCCAGGAAGGTGTGCAGAGTCGCCCTCACTGTCTCGGCCTCATCTCTGGGGCTGGGCAGGTGTGGGCGGGATCAAGGAGGATGACGAGTCTGTTGCACTGTCTCGGGCTGGTTCCTGGGGCTGGAGGTCCCAGAAAAGTCATTTTTTAAAAACTCTATTAAATGTGAAAGGGGATGAAAAGTGGTCCTGGTTTTATTTTTGTTGTTTGGTTGTTTTTGTCACACTGGGAATACAAGGGTATTAACCCTGAGACGTAATATATTTGAAATCTCATGATTCTGACAGACTGGAAATTCTAATGTCACTGTTCTTATATTTTTAAAATATTATTTATTCCTTAAGAATGCTGATGCAAACTAGGTACATTCACAGAAGCTGCCTGAGTTGAGGGATGCAGAAAAGAAAAGCAGTAGTGAAGCAACAACACAGTGTGTGACGTAACTTAGCCCGGAACCCAGAGCTCATATTGAAAAGGCTGTGAATGCACCATACATATCTCTAAAGTTTGTGAAGATGATTGAGGGAAGCAAATTGACCTTCGGTTCAACACTAGGCTCTCAGTGGCTTGCAGTCCTACTCAGAAGGTAGAGCAGCCAAGAAACAGGAAAGAATGGACACATATAAAACTACACATAAATACTATAATATGATGTCCTTGTATGAAAAATGGAAAATAAAATTGGGGTTAGTCATCCACTCAGCTGGAAGACCTACAACTTTGCTTGGAAGAGTGATCCTTGCTAGTCTTAAAGTATTTTAAAGTGAACATGAATTTATGACCTTTTGAACAAAACCTTCAGAGTTAAACATGTCAGAGTTCTACATATTCCTTCTACCTCTGACAAAGTTTTCTGAACAGATCAGTTTCCGGTGATAGCTTATTTCCACTACAGTATAAAACTGGTGCTTCAAAAAATTGTTGTCTAGGATATTGAAATGCAAATACCTAAGGCAGAACTGTAGCCTTAATAAAAGTAGAACTTCAGTTTATGTTAGGCTACTAAAGAAAATCATGTTTGGGGAGCAATGAGCAAAAGACTTCCTTAGAACAGTTGGCCACAAAAGATTAAGATGACAAGGGGCCCGGGAGTGAGGGGTATGCCATCAACACAATTTAAGCAGAGGACAGGAGGTACTGCGTTAAATTTCACTGAGCAATCAATCACAGGTTCATTATGTCTGTACTTCTAATGAGTAGAGGGAGAAGCAAAAGAGATTAAAGGAAAGGAAGGATGGGGAGGAGTCCTGAGAGCCATGCACTGAGTAAAGGAGCAAGAAGAAGTCATTAATCAGAGAAGTCAGCCTGCAGGAGGATGTTTTATCATTCTAGTTGTTTCATTTTTCTACCCCAAGAAAGACACTACAGCTCAGGACCAATATTCCCATGTTACAGTGATAGGGAATTTCCCAACTAGGATATTTAAGTTCTGAGCAGCAGTTTCACAACCTGGGATTAATAGCCTCCGCCCCCTGGACTTAGCAAATGACCAGCAAGTTTCATTTCCAGTCTGAAACTACCACTCAGCACAGCAAGGAGAGTCAGGTGGTTACCACGGCTGGTGAGTGGGGCTCATGCCCTGAAAATAACTTTATTTACTCATCACTGATAGACAGAAATAAGCAGAGGGCAGCAAGGCAGGCATGCACAAGCTGATATTTTATGGTTACTGTGCATAACTGGAGCCACAGACTGTGGAGTTAGAGACACCTTGAAGGAAGAAAGGCTCCAGATTACTTTAAGCAAACAGGAGTCTTTTTCAGTTCCTCGTGGTAAACGGGATGGGATATAGGGGAACTCCTGTGTGCAAAAATACACTAGAAGTTTCTAAATCCACTGTGGAGTCTTCTCTACTTCCTCTGGATAATAAATTTGTCATTCACAACATAAGAAACAGCTCAGTGAAACTTGACTTAATGCCCCTTTCTTACCTATAATACTGCATTATACTCTTGGTCTGTTTAATGTAGCTCCAATTTTCCTGTCTCTGTAGCCCCTAATTATCAATTTTGTATAATATTTCTCTGCACAATACTCTCACAATGAGTGTCCTCCTTTGCTCTGGCTGGACTTAACCACAATGAAATGAAACAAAATAAAGGAGACAAGAAAACAGAAAATCCACATAAATACACAGAAATTAAACAATACCCTACTCAACAACCAATGGGTCCCAGATGAAATTAAATAAATTCAACAATATCTACAATTCAATGAAAATTGAAGCACAACTTATAAGAATTTATGGGATACAATGAAAGCATTTCTCAGAGGGAAATTTATAGGTGTGAACTCATATATTAGGAAAACAGAATGGGAACAAATAACCACCCTAATGTTGCACCTCCAACATCTAAAAAAGAAAGATCAAACCAAAACCAGAGGCCAAAGATAGGAAGAAATAATGAAATTAGAGTAGAAATTAATTCAATTGAGACAAAAAAACAGTTCAAAGAATTAATGAATCAAAAAGCTGGTTCTTTGAAAGATTAAATAAAATTAATAAGTACCTAGATAACTTCAGCAAAAAAAAAAAAAAAAAAAAGGAAAGAAAAATTCAAACACAAGCAATAAGGAATGAAAAGGGTGTAACTACAACAGACCAGTGGAAATGCAGAAGATTGTTAATACCTAATTTGAGAACCTTTACTCTTACACAATAGAAGACACAAAAGAAATGGACAGATTCCTAGAAAGGTACAAATTACCAAACTGAATCAAGATGAATAAGAGCTCTCAATAACCCAATAACAGCCAACAAAAGAAGAAATGTAATTAAATAAATAAATAAATAAATAAATAAATAATTATTTATCGACAAGGAAAAGTTCAGGCTAATGAAATCACAGCTGAATTCTGCAAGAAATTTGTAGAAGATATAATCACTATACTCCTCGAATTCTCCAATGAAATTGAAAAGTAAGCAGTCCTCCCAAAATCATTCCTGGAAGGAAGTATTATACTGATACCAAATCCAGTGAAACATGCAACTAAAAAAAAGAGAACTACAGACTAATCTCTCATGAACGTAGTCGCAAAAATCCTAAATAAAATCCTAGCAAGTAGAATACAGGAAATCATCAAGATCATACACCATGACAGGTAGGATTCATCCCAGGGATGTAAGCATGTTTCAACATGTGCCAACCTGTAAATTTAATACACTATATCAATAGAGCAAAATCTAAAAAATGCATGATCATCTCAATTGATGCAGAAAAGGCTTTTGATGAAGTCCAGCACTCATTAATTAGTGTTCAAAGTCCTACAGAAAATTGGGATAGATAGCTTCTACCTCAGTATGACAAAATCCATCTATGACAAGCCAACAGCTACTATAATTCTATATGGAGAAAAACAGAAATCTTTCAGGTCTGGTACAACACAAGGTTGTCTTCTATCACCCTTCCTATTCAATATTGTTTTGGAATCATTAGCTAGAGCCATTAGACAAAAGAGAAATAAAAGGAATAAGAATAGGAAAAGAAGAAGTTAAATTATCTCTGTTTGAAGATGACATAATACTTTACTTGGAAGACCCATAAACCTCCACAAAAAAACCACGAGAACTGATACAGAAATTCAGTAGCATAGCAGGACATAAAGTCAGTACCCAAAAATCAATAGCATTGATAACAAACACACTGAGAAATAAATTAGAGAAACAATGCCTTCTAAAATAGCACCATAGAAAATGAAATAGCTTGAAATTAATCTAACTAAAGAAGTAAAAGATCTTTTCATGGAAAATAACAGTACTCTGAAAAAAGAGATCATAGAGGATTTTAGAAAATGAAAGATATTCCATGCTCCTGGATTTGAAGAACCAACATCGTGAACATGGCCATACTTCCTATTAAACTACCACTAACATACCACCTAGCCTTAGAGAAATTATTCCTAATACTTATCTGCAACCAGAAAAGACCCAGAATAACAAAGGCAATCCTGGCCAACAAAGACAAGGCAGAAGACATTACAATTCCTGACATGAAATTATTCTGCAAATCTACGGTGATAAAACCAGCATGGTACTGGAAAAAAAAATACACCCAAGTATCAAAGGAATAGATTAGAAAATGCAGAAGCTTATAGGAACACACTCAGCCCCCTTATTGAAAAAGGAGCCAAACATGCTTACTGGAAGAAAGAGCCTCTTTAACAAATGGCTTTCTAGATGAGGAACAACTGGCTTTCTAGATGAGGAAAATTAAACTAGACCCAGGTCTGCCATCATGTACTATGCTAAAGTCAAAATGGATTAAAGATCTAAACATTAAAACATAAAAACTCAATCTCCTGGAAGAGAAAGTAGGAGGAACTCTTGAATACATAGCGGAAAGCAAAGAGGTCATAAGCAAAAATCAAATCACATGAGTAATAGGTGAAAGAATTAACAACTGAGACCTCCTCTTATTGAGGAGTTTTTGCATGTCAAAAGAAATTATCAACAAAGTGAAAAGACAACCTACAAAGTTTGAAAAAAAATCTTAACTAATAATCTCTCAGACAAAGGTCTGTTCTCTAGAATTTATAAAGAACTAATATACATCAGCGCCCTTAAATTTAAAGACCCAATCCAGAAATGGGTATCCGAGGTGAATACACACTTCTCAGAGGAAAAATTAAAGAAGTGAATATATATGTGAAAAAATGCTCCACATCACTAGCCATTAGTGAAATGCAAATTACAGCAACACTGAGATAGTGTATAACCCCAGAAAGAATGGCTATCATGAAGAAATCAACTAACAACAAATGTTGGAGAGGCTTTTTGGAAAAAGGAACCCTTCTCCACTGCTGGTGGGAACGTAGACTGGTGCCACCATTATGGAAAGCAGTGTGGAGACTCTTTAAAAAACTAGGACTGGAAATCTCATTCAAGCCAGCTATCCCCCTACTGAGAATTTTCAGTAGGAACTGAAAACGTCATACCATAGGGATATATGCATACTTTTGTTTATAGCAGCACAATTTGTGATAGCCAAATGTTGGAAACAACTAAGATGCCTGTCACCTGAGGAATAGATGATAAAGATTTTGTATTTTTATACAATGGAGTATTATTCAGCTATAAAGAATGATAAACTTGAAGCACTTATATTTAACTGGCTTTCATTTGAATATATAATCATAATTGAAATAAACCAGACCCACATGTGAAAATATTATAGTCTCCATAGTTTAAGAACGTAGAAAAAGAAATACAAATAGAAAGGTATAATACAGTTAAAAGGAAAGTGAGAACTTGAGGATTAGACAATGAAAAGACAGCAAGGAGGAAAGTTAGGAAACATGACCGGGGCAAAGCCATACATTTATATGCACAAGATGGGTAAGGCAATGATCCTGAAAAATATCAGCAGGTTTGTGAAACTAGGAGTTAATAGGTAGGATTCTTACCCTGAGAAACTATATATGCTGATACTTGTGAACTAAGCAATTGCACTGAAGTTAGAAATGTGTAATAGTAAGTTCATGCTTGGAATGTTTGCCATTCTGGTCTTCTAAATATGTACTGATTGTCATGACATACCAATTTTTTGCCATACTGTCTCTCAAGTAAATATATGTTTAAAAACAAGGGGTAATAAATGAAAAAAAGGCAAGAAAAAAGTCGGAGGACTGTCCTGCTACATTGTTGTATATCGTTAGATTTCTAAATTTCTAGGCAAAAATATGTGTTTATACATATTTTAAATATTTTCTTCATATTCTGTAAGGACTTTACGTTTAACATATGAATACTTGATGGAAATTCCTGTTGCATGTTATGCCTAAGATGTTTGATGCTCAAACATATAGTTAGGTTAAAGTCAGCTACATATGTTGTAGGGTAATAACAAGCTTCTCTTCTGGAGGGCTAATGACCTAAGTTTTCAGGCCAAAAATTAGAGAAAAAAATGGATGCAAGGACAGCCAACATTTTGGCCCTAGCCTTTCAAGGTCAGTGAAGGCTCAGGACATAAGAGAACCAATAGTGTAACATCATGTAACTCAGTTGTGTCATAAATTTTTGATCAAGATTATGGAGCCACACAGGAATGTGATCAATGATCTAGAGTGTGCCTAAGGAGAGTCACATGGAGAGAAAACTTTCTCTCAGGCTTTCACAGAGAGCAAATTGGTTAAGCAAGGTCAGTAACTCATCCACATGGCTGACACTGACAAAAAATCTACAAACTGTGGCACAAATTTGCAAGAAAAATCCTGAGCGGATTTGACTGACCTTTTCTAGTACAAAAGTTACATTTCTTGTTATATAGGTCTTGCTTTATCTTGATCTTAACCATGCAGCAGGAAAGTATAAAAACAAGTTATAAAAAGTAAAGCCATATTAACATGCTGAGATGTAAGACTCCAGTCAATAATTTCTGACATTGCCACTCCTATGGATGATACACTACTATTATGGACTACTGGACTATATTGGAATATTTTGCTGAATTAATGCCCCTACAATATTTAAATGACAATAGAATACGCTTCTCTGACAAGAGTAAACAAAATACAACAATGCAAATGAATGATCATTTTGTATCTCTATATTCAAAATAGGTAGGATAGATATGCAGCTGTATTCTCTTAACAAATTAATAAAATGTTCTGTTCTAATAGTATTTTTGGACAGGATATCATGTCTGAATCTAGTTCAATGAATAACCACTAAGATAACAATATGCTAAGTATTTATTAGTGACATTGTCCTACTAATTAGTTTTTAAACTATCACATTACTGTTTGTTTCTCAATAAAATATTTTAAAAAATTAAAACAGAAGAATACACATGAGGAGAATCCCTGCAGATCTAGAAGTACCCTGGAGTAATTAAGAAAAAAGAGATATTTTACTGAAAGGAGAAATGAACAGTTGGAAATGATAGAAGTAGAGTTAAGGTCCTGCAAGAATTTCACAAATGAAATAAAAATGAGATGAATTGAGACTGAGAATAAAATATCAATAAGAAAGAAGAAGTGTAAAGTCATGAAGTTTAATTGCTTTCTTATATGTCAGAATAGATGTAGTTAACTTGTAAGTAAAGGAATTAAAATGATTAAGATTTAAAGATATATGTGAAAATTCTGTGAAATATCACACTGGTAATTAAATGTGCTCTTCAGTATTCTTAGCCACATTGAAACTGTATCTATAAATCTGTGAGTCACTTATTATTTACATACTACAGTTGATGCAATGAAAATGTACAGATTAGGGAAAGAGATACTCAAGGCAATGCTCTCTACTTTTCTTAAGTTACAACTTTATATTTTATTTTACTTGGCAAATATTGTATATATTTAGCATGGAAAGTAGATAGAAGATAGATGATGATGATAGATTCATACATACATACATAAATACATAGATATATACATCTACCTACATACATACATAGATATACATACATATATATCTATCTACATACATATCTATCTACATACATATCTACCTACATACATATCTACACACATATCTATCTACACACATAGATACATACATAGATACATTCATCTATCTATATAGATGAACTCAACAGAGCTGGTTAACATATTCAATATGTTGTATGCTTCCCTTGTGATGCAGGAAAACTTAATATTTGTATTTGAGTAATTTTCGAGGATGTAACATATCATTAGGGTTTACAGTCACCTTGTTTTCCAATAGATCTCTTGAATTTATTTCTCCTGCATTACTAAAACTTTACTTCCTTACACAAATCACTCTCAAACTTAACTCACTCTACCACTGAAACCTGGTAAACACCATTGTATTATGCATTGCTATGAGCATTTCTGTTAAAGGTTCCACATGTAAGGAGTATAATGTGTTGCTTGAATTTCAGAGCCTGATTTGATTTATTATTGATTAAACCAATGTCCTCCTTTCACTTGCTTTTTATTGATTACAGAACTCATATTTTAAATAACTGAGCAGTACACTGCTGTCTTTACTCATTCACGTGAACACAGACACCATTTCTTTACTGTTGTGAATAATACTTCGATGAATGCTTAAGAGCAGCAAACAATCAGCAGAGTGAAGACAACACATACACGATGGGGAAAATGTTTCTTAGTTACACAATACATAAGACCTTGAAACAAAAATAAATGAGAAACTCAGACTAATAATTAGAAAATATGTAAATCGGTATTACATATTTTGTCTGGGATGGACAGTTTTTAAAGAAGACATACAATGGCCAAACACATGAAAATCAAACGATGCACCACATGAAAACTATTTAATATTTCCAATGATCATGGAAATGCAAATGAAAACCACAATGACACATTACCCTACACCTATCTGAAAGTCAAGGAGATGGAGGATAAATGTGGAGACATGTGGATTAAAATAAATCCATGTATATTCTTGGTGAAAATTTAAATTGGTACAGGTACTCAGAAAAACCAAAAACATGGAAGTTCCTTTAAAATAATAAAAAAAACTCTCACACTTCTTCTGGGTATATGTCCAACGACATGGGAACAGTGCTGAAAGATGTTGAGATGATAGCGGCTCTTGAGTATCCATCGAAGCATTGTTCACAGCCCTGAAGATGTGGAACCAACACGAGTATTTGTGTTCACGTGAATGAGTGAGGACAGTAGTGTGCTACTCAATTATTTAAAAAAATAAGTTCTTAATCAGTGAGGAGCACATAGAAACTGGAAAACACTGAGTGAATCAGTAACGAACCAGATCACACTGAAATTCAGGCACCACTTGATGCTCCTTGCATGTAGAGTCTTTATCAGGAATGTTCATAGCAGTGCAGAATACAAGGTTCTTAACAGGGCTTAGAGGTGGAGTGAGTTAAGTTTGGGAGCGATTTCTCAAAGGAAATACAGTTTTAGTAATGCAGGAGAACAAATTCAAGAGATCTGTTAGGAAACATGGAGACTGTGAAGAATAATGACATATTTGAAAATTATTCAAATAAAATATTTAAATGTTCTCACTTAAAAAAAGAAGCATAGGAGGTATTTCAAATGTTAACTACCTCTATGTAGTCTATCTATCTATCTATCTATCTATCTATCTATCTATCTATCTATCTATCTATCTATCTTATATCTATTTTACATATTAAATATAAACAATATTTGCCTAGTAAATTAAAATATATAAGTTGTAACTTAAGAAAAATAAAGAGCTTTGCCTTGAAGTTCTCTTTTCCTAATCTGTACATTTTCTTTCTTTTTTTTTTTTTTTTTCGGTGAACCAGGTATTGAACTCAGGCCCTTGTGCTTGCCAGGAAGCACTTCCCCACTGAGCCATCTCCCTGGCCTCCTGTGCATTTTCATTGTATCAGCTGCAAAATTCAAATAATGAGTGATTTATAGATTCAGCCTAGATGTGGATAACAGTATTGAGAAACGCATTTAACTACCAATGAGATATTTCACACAATTTGGAGATTTATCTTTAAATCTTAAGTAATCATTTTAATTCCCTTCCTCAGTTTTTTTTTAACTAGTGAACTGCATCTATTCTGAAATATAAGAAATCAGTAAAACTTTATGACTTTACACACTGATATTTTATTTTCAGTCTTAATTCATATTATTTTATTCCACTTACTAAATATTTAGAGAATTTTACAAATACTTTTTCATTTCCAACTGTTCATTTCTCCTATTCAGACCAACATTCTTCTTTCTTAATTACTCGACAATGCTTCTAACACCTCATGGATTCTCCTCTTGTGTATTCTTCACAATGAGTTTTCCAATATCAAGCTTTGAAAATGAAACCTCTGTTTAATCTAATATAAGCATTCTCATTCCACCTTAATCTCTAATAGTAAATCCATCTTTTGTACTTGCATTTTAAATATGTTGCCTTTTGTGACTTTGTGAAAACATCTAGTTAGAGACCTCTGCATCTCTAATTCCCAAATCTTTCATTTCCTGCTGGCTTCCCATTGTTCTGCATTTATCTCTCTCTCAGATCTCACATAGCAGTGATTCCCAACCTACTGTCTAATCGCATTATTAGATTCTACACTTCATGAATTCAGGAGCCATGAACTAGGTCTGCATTACTTCTGACATTCAGATGATGTCCAATAATTCTCTGCTGTATCACTGATCAAATGAATATAGGAATAAGAGAATAAAGTTTAAGCATGACCTATCTTTTAATAATGTGACTTAGTTAAGTTTGACATATTTAATATTTCCAAGTGTTTGTGTATGAGAGAGTCGGTCTGAGAGAGAGAAAGCAGGATGCATCAGATCGTTAAGTCCAGCCAGAAGAAATGAGAACGTTAGGGGGGTGGAAACCAGAGAAACAGAGAGAAAGAGAGAGAGAGAGAGAGAGAGAGAGAGAGAGAGAGAGAGAGAGAGAGAGAGAGAGAGAGAGAGACTGATAGCAATCAGAGAAATATTGTGCAGAATTAATTAGGGTCTACAGAGACAAGGAAATTGCAGTTACATTAAACAGACCAAGAATATAATTCAATATAATCAGTAAGTAAAGGGTATTAACTCAAAGCTCTCTGATCTGTTTATTATGTTATGAATGACAAATTTAGAATCTAGAGGAAGTAGAGAAGATTTCAAAGTGGATTTACAAACATCTAGAGTATTTTCACCTCCAGGATTCCCACCCCGCCCACCAACAAACGTAATTCCTTTTATGACCAGGCACTGAAAAAGGCTCCCATCTCACTTAAAGAGAAAAGTCCTTGGGGCTCCAATTACACACAGAAGTCAAAAGAAAATATCAGCTTGGGCACTCCTGCCTTGCTTTCCTTGGCTTATATCTGCCTATCAGAGTTGAGTGAATAAATTCTTTTCAGGAAGCAACCCCAACTTGCCAGCCATGGCAATAGCCCATCTCTTCTTGCTGCGCTGAGGGGTAGAGAGCCTAGGACTGGAATGAAACTTACTGGACATTTCCTAAGTGTAGGGTGCAGGACAATTAATCCAAGGTTGTCAAACTGCTGCTCAGAACTTCTGTTTTCCCTGCTGGCACATCCCTATAGTTGTAACATGGGAACTTTGGTCCTGAGATCTAGTTTCTTCCTTTAAGAAGGAAAATGTAACAACTAGAAATGATAAAATATCCTCCCATGGGCTGACTCCTCTGACAATGAGTTTCTCTTGTCCTTTTATGCAATGAAAGGCTCTCAGAACTCCTCCCCATCATTCCTCTTAATCTCTTGTGCTTCTCCCTCCACTCATTTAAAGTACAGAAATAATGAATCTGCCATGCAGTGTCCAGTAAAATTCAACCCATTATCTTCTGTGCTCTGTTCAGTTTGTGTTGGTGGCATGCTCTCTCCTTGGCTCCCTCTCATCTTAATCTATTGTGATAGTCACAGGGAAGTCTCTTGTTCATTCCTCCCCAAATATGATTTTGTTTAGTTGCCTAAGATGTAAAGTCCAGTTTTACTGAGGGCAGCAGTTCTGCCTTAGGTATTTGCATTTTGATATCCTAGACAAGAATTCTTCATAGGACCAGTATTACACTGCAGTAGAAGGAATGATCACATAAAACTGATCTATACAAAATGGTTTGTAACAGGGCTGAAAAACATGTTGAATTATGACATGTTTAAATCTGAAGGTTTTGTTCAAAGAGCACGAAATTTACTTTCACTTTAAAATACTTTAAGACTAGCAAGGATCCCTCTTCCAAGTGAAACTGTAAGTCTTACAGCTGAGTGTATAGCTAGCCACAATTTTACTTTTCCATTTTTATATAAGGATATCATACTCTAGTACTTTTTGTAGTGTTGTGTGTTTCTTTCTTGTTTGTCCACTGTCCTGTCTTCTCAGGAAGACTGAAAAGCCCTGGGATCCTAGTGTTGAATCAAAGGTCACTTTGCCTCCCTCAACCATCCTAAAGAACTTTAGAAATAGGTAGCTTGTATTCATAGCTTAGTCAATAGTGAGCTCTGGGTTCTAGGCTAAATCATACAACGCACTGTGCTGGTTGCTTTATCACTGGTTTTCTTTTCTGAATCCCTCAACTGAGGCAGCTTCTGTGAATATGCTTCCTTTACTTCTGAATTCCTAAATCAGAAATAGTGTTTTAAAAGTACAAGAATAATGTCATCATGAGCTCCAGTCTTGTCACAGTCATGAGACCCCAGAGGTATTACCTCTCTGTGTTAAAACTCTTTTATTCCCAAGGTAGCAAAACTAACCAAACAAAACAACAAAAATAAACCCTTTCGGTTTATTTCACATTTAATAGATTTTCAAAAGAAATGACTTTTCTAAGAGACATGATGGTAAACATTTGTACAGAAAAGTAGAACACATGTTTTTCTACAAAATAGGAAATAATGCAAATACCAGGAAGAGTTCTGCCTCTTTATCAATGAGGACAAACATAAAAAGGAAGAACCCATGCTGGCTTTGGAGGCTTCTTCACTGTGGATCCTATTAAGTGAGGTTTTAAATGCTTTGACTATTTTGCTATATAATACCTGCCTCTAAGGAGTACTCGTTCACTTGTGCAGTATTATAAATGTAATGTATACTAAACTAAATAGAAAAAGACAGTTTTTCAGTATCCTCCCTTCATTTTACCAGACATTCATGGAGTCCCAGTTCTCTAACTTCAATTCATTCTTTCCCTCTCTGCACATACTCAGATCTACCCATAGATTCTGATACAATTTATGTACTTTAATGTCCTGGGAAGAGATAGAAGTGTTTTGTCAAAGTCATTCGTTCTCTCACAGGTGTCTGTGCCAAAGGCGCTGATATTTCAAGTCCAAGTTGAACCTAGAAGAGAAGAAAATGTTTTGGTCATTGTTATCTAAGTGGAGAATCTTAATTTGGTCTGGAAAACTAACTTATCATATATGTAATAAAATTAAGTGATGTAAACAAAAGGTATCTACATCACTCAGAACCAGCACACGTAGCATGTCTGAGCATAGAATGACCTTAAAAATTTTCAACATCTGTAGCTGGACCTCTTAGCTATGCTGGACATGGGCAAATTAGAGTGTACTCATTTCTCCATTAATGGTGGAACAAAAGTTGAAGTAAGTGAATAGTTTTAGTGCTTGTGGATGGTAACTCACTGGAGCTCACATCTTTGTTAGATGACTCCTGAAAGTCTCTCGAAATTGCTTTGGACAGAATAGCATTATTAGAAGATAAACATGACTAGAATGCCCCCCTAAGATTCCAGCAGAAAAACAACCTAAAGCTGAACAAGTAGAGAAGAAACATTTTATTTTATATTTTTAATAAAGGTCTACAGGGTCTCACTATGTAGATCAGACTTACACTGATCTGCCTGTGTTCAGCCTCCCAATAACTGGGATTACAGGCAAGAGCCACCATGGCCAGTCTCAATCCCTGTCTCAGCGCTCCTCAGAGGTGGGGCAGGCAAGGCAGGAGAAGAAATGTTTAGAGCCTCACCTTTCGGAAAATTTCCTGCACATCACAGCACCAGGCATATTCTTGCATAGTTTCAGTAAGTGTTGTAATAAAACAGGAGCCACTTTCAGGAGATCCCCAAGAAAAGTTATCTGTAAATAAAGCACATTTGGGTCATTAAAGCTAGTGTTTACTAGTACATATAGGTAGCTCTACTATTTTCACTCTAGCTTTTGTTTGTTATTGAGTATCTCCTGATTTCTGTATTGTGCCTGGCATTTTTCAATGAATATATTCTGAATGAGTGAGTATATTTTATGTATAGGCAAGACAGTTCTGTATACAGTGCAGGTATCATAGTCTAAGGGTGATGGAAATGAAACACAGGGCGAAAAGTGCAGATGGCATAGGAAGTGTTAGTTGGATTAAACATCTCAAGTTTGCTATTTAATATGTGTGTTTTTTTTTTTAAATTGTGGCCTAACTATAAAGAGTGGAGTCAATTACTGCTGTGGCAAAGAGATATTTGAGAAAAAGTTGTGATATAAGTATGTGAGACCTACAGGATTACAGAATACGAATGCTGAATAAGAATGAAAATGATACCCAGGGAGATAGCTCAAGGGCCATGTGATAGCTAAGCACATGGACCACCTGCTTTGGCAAGTGTAGGGACCAGGGTTCAATCCAAGGGCCCCCATGCCGCACTGGCCTACCCTGAGGGTGAGCTGAGCTGTTGACTCAGTCCATGCATGGTGGCATATGCCTGTATTTCCAGCATTGGGAAGACTGAAAACAGGCGGATCACTACAAGTTTACCAAATACATAAAATGAAAAAAAGAAAGGAAAAGAAGAAGACACTAACATAATGAAGCAATTTCAGAAGATAAATTTAACTCCAATTGGAGAAAAAAAGATGTTGCAGATTGGAGAGTTACTAAAGAGAAATAGTACAGATATTTAAAGCTTATGCTGAGACTACACAGAGAAAAAACACTAAGAATTGATGTATATATTCATGGAAATATCATTTAATCAAAACTTTTAAACAATTAAATTGTAATAAAACATATATATATATATATATATATATATATATGTAATTGAAATCCTATTAAAATATAGCTGCCATCTAGGGCTTGTGCCCACTAAAAAAAAATATTGAGGAAAGGTATAGGTGGGTAGCTATGTACGCTTTCAAAGGAATTTAAGTTCTTGATCAGTTCTTCAGGAAAAGAGCATGTCATTGGGACGTGCCCAGGGGACCATGGAGGTGAAGAGAACTGAGCTGGGATCTCTAAGAGTCATGTGAGGGAAAGCAAGAAGCAAAAGCAAAGAGGCAGAAACCAGCAAGACAGGCACTGAGAAGTCAGGGAGGGGCAGACTACTAAGAAGACAGAGATGAATGTAAGGTAGAAGACCAAGGTCAAAGGTTGGAAAAGAACAATGATGACTGTTATGAAGACTGCTAAGTAAGGTGGAAAAGTATGCATAATATCATTATTTTTGATTATTAGAAAATGTAATGCATTGTACATCAGGACAAAGTCAACATAATGCAGAGCCAGGACAATTCTGAAGGCAAGCATCTCATTAGAGAAGACAGCCTGCACTGTGTGAACACAGGCCAGATGCCTTAGGGGCCAAGGTAGCTATAAGACTATAAACTCTAGAAAACTGCAAAATTCAGTAGTTGGGAGAATTCCAGTGACTGGTGTTCGAACTTTACTTTTCTTTTCTTTTTTTTTTTTTTTTTTTGTCTTTTTGAGACAGGGTCTCACTATGCAGTTCAGGCTGGCCTTAAACTCACTTTGTAGCTCAGGCTGGTCTCGAACTCACAACAATCCTCCTGCCTCAGCCTCCCAAGTGCTGGGATTACAGGCCTGTGCCACCATGCCCGGCTAAAATTTAATTAACTTTTTTTTTTTTTTTTTTTTTGAGTAGACTATTTATTTATTTATTATGGAACCGGGGATGGAACTCAGACCCTTGCGCTTGCCAGGGAAACGCTTATTCTACTGAGCCATCTCCCTGGCCCCTGGTGTTCGAACTTTAATGTGTGAAGGGTCTTGCATACTTATAAAAACTCATTAACAGCATTCATTAAATGTGTGCTTTTCTCTATACTATGCTTATTGTTGCATTTAAATCATCTTATTTAATACTCAAAGCAATGACATTGTATATACAAAAAATAATTAGTAATCCAAAGGAAGGGCACAAGGGCAAATTACTGGGCCTAGTTTACCAATATCTAAATCGTAATGTCAGGATACAGTTATAGCACTCCTACTTCATAGCTGAGATTTACAATCATTCAGGTGTATTTGCTTTTGTACAGTTCATAACTGACTTTAACATAATATCTCAGTGGGCTTGGTCTGCGTTAGGTCCCCCTATCCACAAAAAACTTCTGCTATAAATATACAACGTCTTAGCAACTGGATGGTAAGGGATCTCAACACTGGTCATTTTCTTCAGTAAGACAATTTGCCATTTAGTTCACTGCTACATATCAAAGCTCAAGGAAATTCTTGTACAGCAATGACTACATCTTGTTAATTAATGCACATTGTGTCTTCATGAATAAGGGTAATCAGATGTGTTACCATTAAGAGAAATGAACTGGTCTTCAAAAATGTCATGTAAAATTAAACACTGATATCCAGACTGTTAAAGAAAGCTTGGAGTTTCTCTATCAGTAACCCTACCAGTGTGTTCTGGGCAGAAACCCATTACCTGGTATTGAAGAGGAGAAAGCAATAAAATCCTTCTCTATGTGGACTCTCATAATACCATCAAACTCCAAACCTGGTGGATTCGGGATTATGCTTCTATCAACTCCTGCTGAATCCTTTTTACACTCCTCACCTTTTTTCTCTGGAAAGAAGATATGTAGTTGCTTTTACTATCAAATTGCGGGAATATTTCTGGTTCGTCTACGTCTTTAGAACTGTGTGATCTAATGATTAATTTAGCTGTGGATATATCTCAGTGGAAAAGTGCCTGACTGGCAAGCATGAGCTCATGAATTTGATTTTCAGTAACAACAAAACCACAGCAAAACCCCAAAGAATCATTCATAACTTAAAAATATTTCATATATGTTATATCATGCAGTCATTATTTTGCATATGAATGTATATTTCAGGATCCAATTGATTAACAAGTCTTAATTCCTCTAACCCTCAAATTAGAGACCGCTAAAGATCAAAATTTCAGATAAGTAAACAGCTACACTCTTAATTTACTGATAAGCGACATCTGCTATAATAATGTCTGTAAGTATATCATGTATGCACCTTGTATGATACCAAAACATTATGAAAACAATTTGCATTGTATTAATTAATTGATCGAATCTGTCTTGTTAAGGTGTACTTCAATAAAATAAAATATGAATTTAAAAAAAATTAAGATTAAAAAAGGTGTCCCATAATTTAAAGTGAAACTAGTCTTTTCTAACCAGAAACACAATTCAGAAAAGCCACAACTGATTGAGTGACCAACATAAATAGTTCTTTATCTTTAGATGCTCAGAAATATTAATAATGGATGGCAAAATAGCTCAATGGATTAAAGCACAGGCGAGCAGGCACAGGGGCTGGGGTTTCTATCCTTGAGCCTGCTATGCTGGCCCCGACCTTGGGAACCTCTGAGACAGCGATTGAAACTGGGCATGGTGGTTCATGCCTATAATCCCATCACTGGCTGTAAAGAAGAGAATCACTATGAATCTGTTCTATCACTAAGACCATTAACAGCCTATAGAGCCTTCTGTATGTACAGAAAAAAATATTGATACATTCAAACCATAAGGTGAGTAATTGGATGCTTTGCACTAATGGAACCTGACTCACCTACAAGGCAAGACTGGATGATGATCACCTTGGGTTTGTCCTTCAAACTTGAACAGTTCTTAGTGTTCAACATTGAAAAGATGTTGCTGATTTTCAACACATCCCCAACTTCTGCAGAATATTTCTTTCCACAAATGCCATCCAGAATACCGTGAGACATGAAGACCACAAAAGTGCTGTCTGAGGTCTTGTGCTGGGGGTTGGCTGCAAATGCCTCCACCTCTGCAGTCATTTCCTGAAACATATCACCCCATCAACTTTGGACTCTAATCATGACACCCCAAAAATCCACTGAAAAACAGTTCATGAATTGTCTGAAGCAGGAAAGTTAAAATCTTATGTCTGTAACAAGAGATGAAAACAGAAGTTATAGAAAGCCACCTTGAGATTTCCAGCAGAGAGAAGATGACCTTCCTGAGTTCATAGAACACTTCCAGACTGAAAGCTGCACAGGAGTCTTGTCACAATACTCCTACATTTGCAGAGGACAGGTAACCCCAAGCACCTTCCAAGGGAAGAATTGCAGTATAGACTACCAAGAAATTAAGTTTCTTAGTATGATCAATTTCCTTTCTAATGTTATTTATGAGCACAATGGATGTAGTCATTGTCACTATAGATAAAAAAAAATTACCGAGGCTGTGAGATTTTCTCTCACAATCACTTGGTATCCCAGGTCTTCTAGAAGAGTTTTCATATTTCTGACATCAACTTCAGCTCTAGTCCTTTCGGGAAGACTGTCGAACTCTGTATTGCAGATAATGAGGGCCAGACGTGTGCGAGTCAGCTTGTTCATTATTGGGTAAGTCTGTAAGAAAGGAGATGGCAGTGAGGCGCATTTCCTTCGGCTCAGGATTCATTTTGCATATGTCAAATAGTTACTCCTTTCTCTGTTAAGGAACAAAATCCACTGGGCCTGGATCTACCTCTGTTGTCTAAGTGCCTGCCTGGCAAGCCAAGCTCCTGAGTTCAATAACTTGTACTGCGAAAGACAAACAGACTAAAACCCAAATCCCATAAACAACCGTTTAAAACTGAGGCTTAAAGCAAGACATGCAAATGGCATTTGTAGGTGCCCAGCTCACAGGTGAACTTCTGCCTTACTTTTGACAAGTGGATATTTTAAAAAGACACACAGTACACATGTGTACTGTTTCTATGTCATATTGGTTATTGCTATTTTCTTGTGAAAGTACTTTTTTAGAAAAAAGATAATAAAAGAGAGTAAAAAACAAAAATTTAACTTTCTTTGAAAGCATGCAGTAATATTAAATCATATGGCCCATCTTGCATAACTGTATCTGTTAATTTAAGCAACAGATTTGATCACAAATATAAATAATATATTGCTCATTGTTATTCAGCTATTTTTGTTTGAAAAACCTGTAATATATGTATTTTTGTACGGTACCCTGTTTCTACATTTGCTTTTATTTCTTTTGTTTTTTATTCTTCCAAATGAAATAAAATTATAGTAACAGATAAAGAATAATTAAAAGATAAAATAAAATAATTGAAAGAAAATAAAGATAAAATACACACACACACACACACACACACACACACACACACACAGGCTCTGAAGCCAGGATGATGGACATCAGAAACTTCCCCCTTTAATTTCTGGTTGATCGACTCTGGAAAGAGTATTTAACAGTCTCCTGAATATTTACAATAATGTCTGACTCATAGAAAGCATCCAATACCAGCCCTGATGTTGTTTTTAATACAATTTTTGTTTATCTAGAGCAGTGGAACTCTTTCTCTCTAAGTCTCAGCTTCTAGGAGGTAGAGATTTTTTAGGTGAGGGAGCAGCCTGAGAATTCAGCAGAAAATCTCCCTAGATGTGGCCCTCAGTTAGGGTCACTTGAATTTATTGAAACCAAAGCTCTGTATGGTATTTTAAGCATAGCACCTCTTGTGAATTATTGTTCCATATCTTTTGAGCCATTTCCAAGGGGCAAAGCTTCACGCCTCCTGCTGGTCCTGAGGACATGGACACAACTTCATTGTTC
Source organism: Ctenomys sociabilis (assembly GCA_004027165.1). Classification (NCBI taxonomy): domain Eukaryota; kingdom Metazoa; phylum Chordata; class Mammalia; order Rodentia; family Ctenomyidae; genus Ctenomys; species Ctenomys sociabilis. The sequence continues at coordinate 51,365 of PVKA01011973.1, forward strand.
TCTACATCCTGGGAAGCTGCAAGACAGAAGAAATATGAATAGTTACTTCTCTGACTGCTTGGTCTTCTTGACGGAATCAAGTCTGAGGGGCCACACAGAGGCATTGCAGTCCAGGGGCACAGCCTGGGATATTTCCTGTTAATTGTAGAGCGGATTCATTGCTACTGGAGCACAATTCCAGCCAGAGGAGATTGCCACTGGTTTCATACGGGGAGGTACACTTACCTGACAGAATAACCATCTTGACAGGTGTCTAAATAAACACAAAGAAAGAAAACTCTTCCTGTCCATACATGCCAAAGCAGTGGAAAAACAATATGTTAGAAGAAAATTAAGATATACATTTATTTCAAAAGATTTAAATCCTATAATGTGCTAAAATATTATAATGTTAAGGATGTGTCTTGGCTTTATTTAACTGTTTTGTAAATTATACATAGTTTTCTATATGAATTTAAGAGACAGGATAGTAGATATTATGGATTCTTTTTAACTATAGTTTCATCCTGTTCTTCAGGGTAATTTTCTGCAGTGTACTACTGTAAAGAAGAATGGCAGTTTTCAAAGTGCAATAGAAGAGCCAAAGCGGGACAAGTGCTACAATATAGGAGCATATCGGATATAATCATCTCCCTCAACTTTGATTGCACAACTGTGAAATGAAAAGTTCCTGCAGCGCTAGTGTGAGAAAATCCCAAAGGCTTTTATTTGACTGCACATCATTCAACAACACAATGCACTGGCTGAAGAGTATTGATTTTATAATAGAAATAACACGTAGACATCTAGGTAAATTTTTAAAATGTAAACTTATAATTAAAAATATAATTAATTTTAAAGAAGAATGTTAAAAAAAAGACCTGTTCTATAATCAGTGAGGTAAAAGGAAGCATCCTTAAAGATTTTGACTGGAAGAAATGAAAGTGAATTAGAACTGGTATGCTGGAGAAAACAGTATAAATAATCATTATTAGGGAGAAATGTTCTGTTTCTGAATAATGACCTGTAGAATACAAGAGCAAAACTAAATAGAAATATGTAAGTTGTATGAAGGCCATTTTTCCAGTAATATAATACAATAAATATTTAGATATATAATGATAATCCTATTCCAAGAAATATATAAGAAAATATGTAAGCTTAAATCACTATTAAATGCATAGGAGCTAGACCAGAGATTTAAGTGACTGCTTGACAAGCACCAAGACCCACTTCCATCCCTGATTACTGCATGCCCTGTCAGCCCAGAACTCTTGGTGAGCAAACTGGCCCAAGACTGGGCTAAGACATGCAGCCTATGTATAATTCCAATGCTGGGAAGACTGAGGAAGGATGATCACTAGAAGTCTAAGTTGCATAGTGATACCCTGTACCAAATAAATAAGTGAATAAATAAATAAGTAAATAGATATTTGAAAAATTCTACTAAATCACCATTAGCAGTTTCAGTACAGCAATTTTGTACCCTGGTATCTGTGTTCCACGTTCTTCCAAATATCAGCTCCAAGTATGTCAAGTGGAAAGTGACATTTTGGATTATATTTTTTTGTTGAAAAATGAATGAAAGAGTGATTAGTTGTTAGGAAGATGCCAGTCTTCTCCAACAGTAGCTGGGCTAGCAGGGAGCCCAATGCGGGCTGACACTTCACAGCTGAATTGAGCACTTACAAGTGTAGCATGGGATTTGAAGACGGTCCCTGTCATCTGGGATAGAGGAATTCCCCAAACCACCCTTAGTACTGTGTGAAATGAGAAATAGTTCTCAAAAGTTTGTGGTACAGACATCATGCTTCTGGGGTTCACACCATAATCTAGAGGACAAGGCACACAGATAAGCACCACACAACACAGATGAGGCCAAGGGACCAGGTTTTGCAATGGAGTGCAAGAACATGTTTGGTGAGAAACAGCGAAGCTGAGCGTAGAAAAATCTTCCACATACTGTATTCTATGATTTTTATAATGTCACTTATTGGATGTTGTCATAGTCAATTTGTTATTGTATATTACAGGTATCAGAACAATGGGATGGGAGAAGTCTTAACACCTCAGTTGAAAAGCACTGGAAGAGCACTTCCTGCTGATCAGGAATGTCCACTCGAAAAGTTTCATTCATCACATGTAGTGTTACAGTATGTGGAAAAGACTATACATATTTGCATTTGACACTACCCTAGATTGTCAGAACTGAAGCAGCACTTCTATTAATGAAGGTTTAATAGGTTTAATTTTGAAGGGTACCAGGGTTTGGATCCCGTTGCCCTGAGGTAAATTTTGTGGCAGGCTCTCACTACAACAAAAGGTACAGGCTAGGATCCAACTTACTGACTCAATCTGCTGTACCTAGAATGCCATGCAGAAATTAGTGTAAATATTTGATGTTTCTGTTGGATAGCCCATTATTTTAACTGACCATCATTTGCATTGCTAAATGTGGGCAGCTTTAAATTGATAGAGTTCTGCCAAAATAAATAAATACATAAATTGATAGGAGATGTTTGCAAACTTATACATTCATGATTTAAGTATTTAAGCAAATTCAGTGAAAGCAGGGGCATTGTGTGTCCTGTTCACCATTATATATTGTTTAAAGTCTGTATATAGGATAAGATCTGGAACATAAAATTATTTTTGAATGTCCTACTAAAAATAATAATTCTGATAGACTGCATTTATTGTTACTTTGCTTTTAAAAACTTTTACATAGTACTGCAAATTGCAAAGCAACCAAGGTTAGCTGAGAGCTGCATAAGGAATTAATCAGAAAGATTTAATTTCATTACAAAGCATGAAGAGCAGTGCTAGAAGAAGACATGCTTGTTGGAAAAATGAGAAAAATAAAGTGAGAGGTGCAGAAGGAGAATTACTTCTCATATGGGAATGTGCACTCTGAAATACAGCAGCAGGGCTAGAAAAGGAGAGGTAAATCCAGACTGGAGAGAATCAAGGAGATACAGCTACTCCTTGCAATCTGAAAGAAAAGAATAAGGGCCGGCCAGATACCTCAGTGGGCTAAACCACCTGCTTAGGCAAAGCACAACGGCTGGGTTTCAATCCCTGTGTTGCTGTGCTGGCCCCGCCCCTGGGGGTGCTTGAAAGAGTGATTGAGACTGGGTGTGGTGATGCGCACCTGTAGTCCCAGCGCTTGAGGGGCTGAAAACGGGAGAATCCCTACCATTATGAGTCTGATCTACGTAGAGAGACTCTGTAGACGCTGCCCTAAATAAAAAAGAAAAAAAATGAGAAAGAACCAAATGCAAATACTGGACGTCAGGCTTGAACAACTAGCCCAGTGGCACCGCTACTCAGGCAGATGAGACCGGAACCGGAGGAGGAGAGGAGACTCAAATGCATCCTGGGAGGTTGAGGAGAAGGTGTCTCAGGGAGGAGAAAAAAGGAGCAGTGATGTTGCTGACCCAGAACTGGAGCCTGCCTTACAGCGCAGGCACTTACCACACACTTACTGCACTAGTGAAGAGCAGAAAGCCATACTAGATACTTCTACTACCAGTTTCTCTTAGTTCTTCGAAAAGATACAATTGTGCTAATACCATTTGTCAAAATTTTTATGCCTATATCTTATAATCTGAGTAAGTACTTTGAAGATATAAATGGGAAATTTATTAAATATATATTAGCTGTTGTTACTCTCTTATAATTTTGTTTTAGTTTATTAAAATTTTCCATGAAATAAAAAAGTAAGCAGTAAACTAAACAACACCAGAAGGAAGCAATGAGTTAAAAAACAAAGAAAGAAGACACCCAGCTTGTATGCACAGATGCATGATGGGCTGTGTGACCTTCAGCCTGATCCCTGAGCCTTACCTGAGGAGAGCCCCAGTGTCCTTGCAAGGTAGCAGTCTTCGTCAATAAGAAGATCAATACAGATCTGGCAGGCCTTGGGCCCTTTGGGGATAACACCGTCCACCAAAGCTCGGGCCTTCTGCATACTTGTTGCATACTGACATTTTATAATCTCAGTCTCTTCCAGGTTCAGCACTTTTTTCTGTAGCAATTCATCCAGCAGACCATTTAGAGTACCTATGCCAATCGAGCGAATAAACTTCTTCCTTTTTCCCTCCAGGATTTTGTCTGTTGGGAACACAAGAGTTTCTCAAGTCATAAAAACATGCTTATTTTGCTCTCAGATTCTGAAAAACAGGAAAATTTGTTGTAGACTCAGTTCCAAGTCATCCACCTCTGCAGAGTTCAGTGCACTTTCTATTGCTCCACCACCGCTGTCCCTCCATCGGGACCCATTTGTGCACATGAGCAGCCTGAAGTCAGAGTTTCTATCCTTCTCTTCCAAGTGAGCTGCAGACTTACTGTGTCACAGCTCACGTCGTCGTCTACCTCTCTCTGAATATCAAAATAGAAAAACAACAAACATGCATATTCTTTCTGACAACAACTTCTGGTCCTCATTTTGTTCTGGTTTGGCTTCCTTTGTCAGACTGAGGACACTTAAGATCACAAAATAGCAGTTGATTCCGGTAAAACCCAGGCTTCTTCTCCCACCGGCTTACTTGCTGCCTCCACTCAAAATCCTCTGAGCCTTTTGTTTCCTTTCCCTCTGTCCTCCCCCTTAGATCTGCCCACCTACAGGTCCACAGAAGCACTACACCCTTCACAGCAACTTACTCCCTAAGACCAGACCTTTTTTCAGATGAAAATTCCAGCACTCACCAGCCATGGCCTTCCTCGTCTATGTTCCTGAGTGGTATGTGAAGGAAAGCTGTCCACCTCCTTCCAAGAGGAGTATATATGCTCCCTGAGAGAGAACCACCACAGGTGCTTTTGTTTCCTCTCCTCTTCCTAAACAAGGTTGGATTACTGAAGTTTAAACTGCGTCTCAGAGCGCATCCTTGGGATATTTTCTCCCATGTCCCTTGGGGCAGCTAGAAGAGCAGTCATGTTTCCTTAATACCAAATGAAAATATTTCTACAATTAAACACACTCAATAAATGACCCACTGTTGCTTGTGAATTGTGGTTCAGAAGCATAACTCAACTGCGGAGCACATGAGGCACTCTGCTTGCCTTCTTCTGCTCTGCAGAGCACCCAGGGCTAAGCTCCTAATAGGTCTGCTTTGCAAAATGGAAAAAAGTTTTTATGAAAATCAAGTGTTTTATTTAGTGACACTCTGCCTTTTTAGGATTCTAGTCTGAGTTCCTCTTTATCATGGTATCTAAAAGCACAGGCTTTAAATTCAAAATGTTGGAATTAGTACTTTAATCTTTTCTTCCTAGACAACATATTTAACTTACTTCTATGTTTCTCAATGTGGAAAAACAACATATTGATAATTTAATAATAGCTTGTATTGTGAGTATTTTACATTAAAAATGTACTAACATTAGTGATCGACAGAAAATATATTTAATCTATATTTAAGCTGGTCTTTTTAAACATCTAGATTTATCAAATCCATTCTTCCATCTTGCAAATGAATCCAGAAGACACCGTCCTCCCTAGGTACAGAAGGTTCAGTTAAATGATGTCTGTTCCACGGAGTCCTCATGATCTTACACTGAGCAGTGGAAGAGAAGGTGGACAGCAGTGCATGGAATGGTGCTGAGAATGCCATATGTGTTATGTGCTATGGAGAAGAAATCAGCTAGGAAATGGATAAGTGAACATAGGCGGAATCAGTTCAGACTGAGGAGCCAAGCAAGGCCCAAGAGGCCACAGACTGTGCCCAAAGCCACACATGTAATTGATTATTCCAAAGCAAAACCGATTGCAATCATTATTTCAATTGTTCACAACTTTTATTGGTAGATTGTAGATATGCCTAACTATAACAGTCATCATAAAGATCTTGTATCTGTACATGATATGTCTTTGTTCTTCATTTTTCTCACTCCTCTCCCTTCCGTTCAATTCCTTTTCTTCTCCTTATGTAAAAACTACTTTGTTTAATTTTTTTCTATCTATGCTCTTCTCATTATTGTGTCCTCCTTCATTTTCCCTTCTTACGTCCACTTTTCTTCTTCTCATTTCCCAAAGTCTATCAATATTTGGAAATTAAATAACAACCCCCCAAACAACCAGTGTGCCACAAATGAAACTAAAGAAGAAATAAGACAGTTTTTTTTGCAGTAAAACAATAATGCCAATAAAATAAATCAGAATTTAAGGAATTTAGTGAATAGAGTACTATGAAGAAAATTTATAGGCATGACTTCCCACATCAAGTAAACTTAGTGAGCTCAAATTAGCAAGTTATTGTGGAGCACCAAAATTCTAGTAAAAGACGATGAAGTCAAGCCCAAAGCTCATACAGTGGAGGAAATTACAATGATCAGAGTAGAAGTTGATGCAAATCAGACTAAGAAAACATCAGAGCCCATTTAATTTTTAGATATATTTGATGAAACATTGACTTATAGAAATGCACATGTTTTTCCTTCAAGTTTGTCAATTTTAATATCACATGGTCTTGGATACAGACGAGTGTCCTGCTTCTACTGTTGTACCTGCTGCTCTTCATGTACCCAGATGGTCACTGTGGATTCATCTCTCACAATCCCTGCCTTCTTGTAGGTTCTTAGAAGTGAAGCTAAGATTGTCAGTACCAAAGTCGTCAGCTGTAAACCATTTGGTGGATGATTTCTCAGAGGTCAGTATTCTAGGCTCCAGAAAAGACCTACAAACCACTGAAGCTTGTGCCCCGAGACAGTCACAGGCATTGGTGGTGTACATTGAACCATGATGAGCTACCTGGACGCTGTATTAATGTGCCTATTTGGGAGCAACGAATGCAGTTCATACCACTAATTCCTTACAACCTGCATCTGGTAGAAACATCTTTCAGTAAAAGACACTCAGGGCTGGAGAGATAGCTTAGTGGAATAAGCACTTCTCTGGCAAGACAACAGCGTCAGTTCAATCCCTGGTCCCAACAACAACAACAACAACACCAAAAAAAAAAAAAAAAACCAGCAACAACACCAAAAAAGATCCCTATAAGAGTTGTAGAAGTAACTGGCCTCCCAGATGTACAAATGTTCACATGGGCTCACAAAAATATGATAAAAGAAGGGAATACAACAATACCAATAGAGAATAACAATTCTTCAGGGACATACTTTCTGCTATAAAGGAAAATTTCAAAAATGAATTTAAAACAATGATACTAAGGGTAAGAAAGAAGAAAATATGAACACATAGATCAATAAAAAGAATACAATAAACCATGATCTGAATGAGAAATTTAGTAACAGCAGAGATATAGATAGTAATGAACAGAAATTTTGTGGTGTAAGAATTCACTATTAAACAAATAAAAAAAATGCATTTAGAGCCCCAACAGGAAATTAGATCAAGTAGAAGAATTTCTAAACTTGAAGATGCAGGGAAGGCTAGGAAGACGGCTCAGTGGCACAAGAAATGCAGGATCCTGAGTTTGACTCTCAGCACCAAAACTAAGAGTAAAAATAAAAACAAAGCTTGAAGACACTTCATTTTAAAGCACTTAGTCATATATTTTTTTTAAAAATATGAGGGGCTGGCCAAAGAGCTTAGAGGATAAAGTGTCTGCTTAGGCAGATGCAGAGGCCCAGAGTTTGCTCCTGCCACACTGTCCTCCCCCCAGGAGGCATCTCCATGCTGAGATGCCATGGAGGCTGGGTTCAGTGGCATGTGCCTATAATACCAGCACTTGGGAGGCTATAAACAGGAGGATCATTACAAGTAGGGTCTAGGCAGTGAGACCCTATAGACCCTGCCCTAAATCCAAAAATAAATAAATAAAATAAAATAAGAACATGTTAAAAATAGTCTGCAAGACATAGACCTTAAGTGCAAAAACATACAATATATTGGAGCTTGAGACAACAGGAAAAGAGAAAAATAGGGAAGGATAGAGAAGCATCCATCA
>PVKA01011974.1:0-59232 GCA_004027165.1 Ctenomys sociabilis
GTTTTGGTCAACGATTTTCCGAAAGGGTAATGACGGCATGAGTTATGAGAGTAATTTGGAAGCACCAACATCATGCTCAGCAGACTTCTAAAAGCAACTGGAACAACAAAGATCTCTGCTTTTGGTTTGGCGGTGCTGTGGTTCAAATCCAGGGCCTTGCGCATCAGGAGAAGAACTCTACCACTGAACCACTTCCCCCAGCAAAAAAAAGAAATCTAAAGCTCAGCCACAGTTAACATGATTAACATAACTAAAGAATGGGCAAAGACATTTCTTAGGACAAATAAAATCTGAAAGGTACAATAGATACAGAAGAATGGAAACAAAGTGAACATAAAGGATAGACGATGGAGATGAGGGAAAGGAGAAAAGATAGGGAAAAAGGAAAGGAGGAAAATCACTAAGTATATATACAGGATAGCTGACTTTGAACCACTAAATTGTATCAGTTTTTTAAAAGTAGCAGCTAATGTTTAAAAATTTTATTGTGTAGAACTCTATAGGCTAAGATCTGTCATCCAAGCAACTACACTGAGGACAGTGATGTGCAGTATAACACCCCAGTTGAATCCCTTTCATCTTGCTCTTTTAAATATAGCCCGACTTCAACATCTCATCTATTATTATACTCTCTTTCAAACACATTGAAAAGCAAAAACTAAAAAGGACCGGGGGTGGGGGGAATTAAGGTTTGTTGAGAGGAATAGTGAATGGTTAATTGTTTGATTAGTCTTGTATATCTATAGCTGGTGGTCTGAGCAAAAATTTCACAATAACAATATATAATATAAAGCAACTAGTGATAATATTCCATTCTTGTTCTGAAATTGTGCATACTTTGTACTGTCTTATATTGCTTTCTGTTCCATTCTTGTTATTTTTTTCAAGTTTTTTTTCCCTTTAAAATAAAAAAAATATTTTTTTTAAAAAGGAGGGCCAGCCAGATAGCTCAGCAGAGCACTTGCTATTAAAGTACCTGCTTAGGCAGATGCAGGGGTCCAGGTTCAATGGCCAGTGTGCTGTGCCAGCCCCACCTCTCGGGCCCACTGAGACAGTGATTGACATTGGCATGGTGGCATGTGCCTGTAATCCCAGCGCTTGGGAGGCTGAAAACAGATTACTGTGAGTTTCATCTGTGTAGTGAGACCGACCCTGTAGACCAAGTACTAAATAAATAATTTTTAAAACTTAAAAAAAAATTTTTTTCGGAACCAGGGGTTGAACTCAGGCCCTTATGCTTGCCATTTCCCAGCTGCCAGCAACAATACCTCAGAGTGAGGCATTCACGGAAATCACATTATTTCTCTCTGATGGTTAGGAGGAGATGCTGATATAACTCACATCAAAGCTAACAAATAATGGGGGCCAGCCAACTAGCTCAGCAGATTAATGCATGTATGTGCAAGCAGGCGCAGGGGCCAGAGGCTCAATCTCCAGGCCTGCCATACTGGCACCATTCCCCGGGGGCATGCTGAGACAGCAACTGAGATTGAGTGTGGTGACGTGCACCTGTTATCCCAGTTCTTTGGAGGCTGTAAACAGGTGGATCACTACGAGTCCAGTCCAGTAGTGAGACTCTAAACACCCTGTATACCCTTCCTTAAAATACACAAACACAAAAAAGCAAACAAATAATGGGCTGATTTTATTAAAAAAAAAAGATGTTTGTTGAAACTGAAGGCAACAGAGCTGCTCTCATAACACCTGGCTGCAGTGGCGCCCTCACCAGGAGGAGGCCAGGCCCTGGGGAGGAGGCAGGACCTCAGGATGCAGCTAAGGGCAGCACAGGGTGGGCAGGAACCGTGTCCCCTCCTGGCTTTCCCATGGCTCCTTCTGCAACTCACCATGAACCCAAACAGAGATCACGCTGTGATTTACAAAGGTTCCATTTGTGCTCTGAGTAAGACAGTGAAGTTCCGAGGCCTGCAACTCACTCTGGCTGTGCGATCTGGCCTGGAATACCCTCCCCATTGCCAGTCTGCAGGTCAGTCTGCAATTCTGCACCAGTTCTTAACTCTTCGTGTCCACGGGGATGTTTTCCTCGTCAGTTTGGTTGAGTTTTAACTGGGTGCCCAAGGTTAAGGAGGAGTATCTCAGGCCTCCAGCCATGCTGAAAGGAGAAAAACAGCGAGAGTAAATACCTCTGATTTCCATGGCTGAGAGCAGAGCTCTGTACAAATAAGAGCCTGACTGGGGTAGGCAACTTAGCCCTTTGAGGTTCCCTAAGGTTTGTGGATGAGCCAATGACAATTTTTATCCCTAGATACAAACCTTGTGGACAGAGACAGTACTCAAATGTCACACAAAACCTCAGAATGCTTGCTTTCTATTGAACAAGCTAGATTCCATTCCTACACTGGTACCTACCTCTGCGATGTCAAAACACCGTTCACAAGTGTCCACCAGGGACAGTGGCACATGCCTGGGATCCCAGCTGAGATTCAGAGGTTGAGAAAGCAGAATCACAAGTTTGAATCCAGCCTGGGAACTCATTGAGACCATTCATTCATTTTTCTAAAAGGCCTAGTTTTGTAGCTCAGTGGCACAGCACTTGCCAACATGCATGAGACCCTAGGTTTGATCTCCAATGCCATGAAAACAAAAGACAAAGGAAAAGTTTAGACAAAATAACTTTTAAAACTATAATATAAAACACCTTCTGGGGGCCAGGGAGATGGCTCAACGGGATAAGCACTTCCCTGGTAAGCACAAGGCCCTGAGTTCAATCCCCAGTTTCAGCAAAACAAAAAACAAAAAAAAAAAAACACATTCTGGCCTAAAATACAAGACTTCTCTTTGCATTTTGGTTTGGCTTTGTTTCTTGACTAGCTCAGGCTGTCTTAAAGGCAGGTCTAGTGCAGCTCATGGAGCTGGGGATCAAACCACAATCCCCTGTACCTGACTGAGTTTGCTCAAGCAGATGCTTTAAACCACTGAGCTAACCTGTAAGTCCCTCTCTTTGCATTTTTGATTACTGCATATTAATCATAGTGTTTAAAATTAAATTACAATCAACTGAGAAAACAGAGAGCATTTCATTCATTTCATATTTAAAAAATTTCATTCACCAGATATTTAATCCTACAAAGAGTAATAGAGGCCTGGGCCACCAGATCCAGAAGCAACCCAAAGCACAAACCCAGTGGCGGTGGAGTGTGAGCAACATAGCCTGGGGCCACCACATCCAGAACAGAACCAGAGAGCAGGCCCAGCTTGAAACCCTTCAGCAGAACTCCTTGCAAAGAGGCTAGATGCAAGACCCACCCAGCTGATTCAGGAGCAGAACATCTTGCCAGTGTGACACAAAGGGTTCACCTGCAGGGCTGCAGCAGGAAGAAGTGGAGCACAGCAGCCAGACCCAAGCCACACCCACCTGGAGGAGTCTGAACTTTGTAGATCCGGACCTGGTGCTAAGGTAATAACTCTATTTAAGCTCTACACCAAAGGTCAAAAATCAGTGGTCTACAAAATGACAAAGAGAAGCAACAAAAAGTAGTATCAGGCCCCAAGTCCACCCAGTACAAATGCAGAAGACACTAGCATAGAGGAAATTGGAAATCATACACCTGAAATCGCTGAATAATAGCATTGGAAGTAAAGAAACAACTACAGAAAGGTATAGAAGAGATCAGATCAGAAATAATTTCTGAAGTAAAAAGAAGTAGTGATAACTATAATCAAAGAAGTACTAAGTGCTTCTAAAGAATACACTGACAAAAGAATAGAGCAGAATATAAAAATGATGGATCCCCTGAATAAGCAATATAGGAAAGAAATAGAATGTATAAACCAGATCCAAAGTGATGTACAGGAAATTAAAACCTCAATCACAAGCTGGCAAGTCCATTTGAGTGAAAGTGAAAATAGACTTTCTGACCTTAAAGACAACATTGCAGCTAGTGAAAAAGTAAGCAAAGATCTCTTAAAAACAACGAGGATGCAGGAAAAAATAATTCAACACCGTGAGACTAATAGGCATCAAAGAGAAGGAAGGAATCAATATAAATGATAGAAAAAGAATATGGGCCGAAGTAATAGCAGAAAACTTCCCAAATATGGGGCAACAATCTGACATTCAGGGAGCCGAAGCATATAGAACCCCAAATAACATCAACCCAATTAAAACCACTCCTAGACATATAATAATCAAGATCCCAGAAATTCAGCACAAGAACAGTATACTAAAAGCCACTAAAGAAAAGAAACAGATCCCATTTAAAGGAAAACCCATCAGAATAATGGAAGATTTCTCTTCACAAACCATCAAGGCATGGAGCAAAGTACTTCAAGTCTTGCAAGAAAGCAAATTCCAACCCAGACTGATATACATTGAAAACCTCTCTTTCAAGTATAATGGAGAAGTAAACTACTTCCATGACAAAGAACAACTAAAGAATTTCATGATGACAAAGCCCAGCCTACACAGACTACTAAATGATGTTCTTGAGAGGGAGCAAAACGATCACAACCCCATGAATGAGAATGGAAAGAACCCACCAAATAGGGTAAACAATTAAACACAGGAGAATAAGAGGTATACAATAGTAGTCTTCCAGTTATTCTTTTCTGTACATCAGCAAAATATTTCCATCAGCACACTCTACAAATGGACTTCTCTTGCACCCTGTGGGTCAAGATTCCATATGGGTCTACAGGGTGGATTTCAAGGAAATAGCAGTAGCTCAGTCCCACAAGTGACACCTGGCCACCAGTAAGTGTCATGGTCATTGTCCATGTCCACAACACATTAGAACTTTGTGCGAGATCCTGTGCCCAATCTGTCAGAAGTGATGGTCATTTATTTGTCATTCCAGCATTTATCTTATGTTTTATTCTTAATATTTCTTTACTACCATGAAAATTTTTTCTTAGTTCAATTGTTTTGAAACATTTAATTTTTAATTAATTAGTATTTAATTTTCTGAATATTGTTTAATCTTAATTTTTGTTTTAAGGTTTATACTATATCTTTGAATTACAATTTATCCAAAAGACATCATATGATATTTTCTCCTAGTATTAGAAACTTTAAAAAGTATATTTCCATTTTTTGTTGACTTTATATTACTTCTTCCCTGTCCTTTATACACACATACACACACATACATATAAAAAAATATGTATAACCCAACATAAGATTGATACTATTTCGTAGAAATCTTCAATGACCTCTTAAATAAGGATTCATCTAATATATTTTATATAGTCCTGCATAACTATCACTTTGAGAGCTCTTTAGTGTTCATCCAGGAGCATACTGCAACTTCTCTTGCCTTTTGAATTATGCTCTTTGTTATTTCCTATATGCTAGGTCTGGAGGTATTAAAATATTTCAAGTTTGTATAACTAGAAAATATTCTACTTTTAGTTTTCAAAGGTATGTTTGATAAGTATAAAATTCAAAGAGGATAGTTCTTTTATTTTCTTTCAGTCCTTAGTCTAGTTTCTTACACATTTTTTCCTTTTTGTTTTCTTTCTAATTTGGATTTTGTTCTTCCATAGCTAATATTTTTTATGTATATGCTTTAATCATTTTTTTCTTTATAATAAGTTTTGGACAATTTCATTTTGTGTATCTTGGTATGATTTTATTTAAATTTCGGGTTCATTTTTCTTGGAAATGTGGTATTATAAGTTGAACTAAATTCAGAAATTTTAAATCTTTAAATATTTATTGCCTACTCCTTTCTACTTTGAGAATTCTAATTATGTGAATATAAAAAAGAAAGGAGCAGTCAATGCTTATAATTTTTGTTTTTACTCTTAAGTTTTTTCCTCTCTTGAATTTCTTATAACTTCTTAGATTTTTTTTAAAACAAAATTTATATGTTTATATCTGGTAATCTGAAAAACTAATTTGCACATAGCATCATGTAATAATACAGCAACCAAGCCAGGCGTGGTGGTGCAGGCTTGTAATCCCAGCACTCGGGAGGCTGAGGCAGCAGGATTGTTGTGAGTTCGAGACCAGCCTGAGCTACAAAGTGAGCTTAAGGCCAGCCTGAACTGCATAGTGAGACCCTGTCTCAAAAAGACAAAAAAAAAAAAAAAAAAATAATAATAATAATAATAATACAGCAACCATTGTTGGATTCCTATTACTTTGTTTAGTGAAATCTTGTATCATGTATAATGCTGTTTTCTTCTATCACTATTTTGTATTCTTTAAAAATAATAATAAAAAGTACAAACAAAAAAGTGGTAATACTGGAGTTTAGAGAGAAAGCATTCAGTTTTCCTCCATTTAGTATGATGTTGGCTATTGGCTTGTTATAGATAACTTTATGAGACTAAGATAAAGATCTTTTTTTGTGTGTATTTTAGGGAAGGGTTTACAGGGTGTTCAGGGTCTCACTACTAGATTGAACTTGCAGTGCTCTGCCTGTTTACAGCCTCCCAAGAGCTGGGATTACAGGCGTGCGCCACCATGTCCAGTCTTGATTGCCATGTCAGCACACTCTGAGGGTGAGGCCATCAGGGTAGGCCTGGAGATTGAACCCCTAGCCCCTGTGCCTGCTTGCAGGTGCTTTAATCCACTGAGCTATTTGTCTGGCACTGAGACAAAGATGTTCTATAGCAATTTTCTTCAGGTTTTTTAAATCATAGTATGTATTGGCCTTTTTCAAATGTTTTTTCTGTGTATTGAGATAATCATATGGTTTTTGACTTTGGTTCTGTTAATGTGGTGTATTATATTTCTTGTTTCATGAATCTCTGCATCTCTGGGATAAATCCTGCTTGGTCACAGTGTATAATCTTGGTGATAATTTGTGGCATTCTGTTTGTCAGTATCTTACTGAGAATTTTTGAATCTATGTTCATTAAAGAGAATGGTCTGTAGAAAAAAAAAGTAATAGAGAAAAAATGTAGTCTCCACCAACGAGCATTCCAATGTATGTGACAAACAGGTTCTGCAAAAAATGGAATTTGCTGTTAAATGTGAAGGATTTAGAGGAAATATATATATAAGGCAAACCTCAATATAGACATTTTGATTACTTTGCATAATAACTTGCAAATAGAAGATGTTCATCAAAAGTTGAATAAATGAATAAAAATTATTACATGTGGCTTGTTGTTATGGTTTGTGTCTAGTTGTCCCCCCAAAGCCTCATGTAGTCGTAGGGTGGGGACTTCTAGAGTTTATGATTAACTCATGATCCACTAGGATTATGTGTCTTAGTACTGCTGGGATTATGGGTGTGAGTACTACATCCCACCCTGGGGTGGAGAGCCTGAGTGTAATATAAGAAACAGACTTTCTGTAGCTATTCCTCTTTGTTGCATTGTTGTTGTTCCGCCGCCATGAACTGATGGTCTCTGCCATGTGCCAGTCTGCCTTGGAGCCAGCGGAGTATGGACTGAAACCCACAGTAACTGTGAGCTACTTTCCTTTCTTCATTTTGGGTGTTGGGTATTTGTCCCAGCAATGAGAGAAGAGTAACTAAGACACTTGTGAAAGATGCTGCATTAAACAGCAAATACATTCTGTACCCCCCCCCATTGCAGGCAAAAGATGGCACAGTTGAGTCTGCTCACATCACTGGCAGTGAGCAGTCATCAAGGTGACCCTAAGCTTGAGCAGGTAGAGAGGAGGACCAGACCCCAGCACCCCCCACCCTGCCCAGTGTGCTCCGGGAGCCTCCACAGCCAGCAGTCAGGGCCACTGCCGACCCAGGCTGGCTCACTCCATGCTGGGAGTGCAGGAGAATGGAAAAAGCTGTTCTGGAAGAACGGAACCCAAAACACAATATCTGCCATGCCTGGCTTTGTAATAGAGCCTGGACATGATTGAAAGCATTCTTCTAGGGCTCCCTTTCTAGTGGGCAGGTTCCCCAAGAAAGCCAAACTGCAGATTACAATGTAATCATGGATATTTGGAATCTTTCCCCCCGCTTCCTACCTCATTTCTCCGAAGTATCCCTACCACTCATCCCAAATTCAAGTAGTACTTTGTCCTTTCTTTCTAAAATGTAAAAGACTCCACTGTTTTACGCATTAGGGGATCTGAAGACATAAGAACAGACCACCCAGACTCAGCTGAATAAGCCATGACCTCCATTCTCACTCCGTTTCTGTCAGCAGCAACAGCAAATTTAAGGTCCACTTCTGCAACACAGTTTGGATCTCAGTCTGTTCCCCAGTTCAGTGTCCACCGCAGGCCCCACGATTTAATTTGATGGCTCCAACAACAGCTGTGGTCAGGGCCTAGTTGTAGTGGCTGCACAGAACCACGCAAACATCAGCAGAAACCTGGGACTCAGACACTGAGTGTGCAGCTTGCAGGCAGGCAGTCAGGACAACCGAGCATTAGCTGGTGGCCTGTGCACAGTACTTTAAGCCACTTTAGACAAACATCATAAAGGCTGCAGAGCCCACACTATGGGCACCTTGGCAATGGACTTGTTATAGGATATAGGTGAGCCCTGCTGCAGCCTGGTCCTTCTTGTTTTCTGTTTCCGTGAAGTGGGGGTAAGGAGAAGGAAGTTTCCTTCATGACCTGAACTCTTTTCCTTCACTGTTATGTTCTACAAGTGTTTAATCTCTCTGTGCATCAGAATCACCTTCACACTCAGCACTCTGTCGTGCCCAGAGAAGTCCCCAATCCATAGGTGTGAGACTGGCCCAGCCCCTCCAGATCCCAAAGCTCACTGGGATTTCCACACTCAGCCCGGGCTGAGGACTCAGGTGTTAGGAGGGAAACTGAGTCCAGCAATGACTGGCTTTGGAGAAAAGAAATGGACACGAGTGGCTTCCGCCTATGACTGATCCCCTCGCACCCTGTTACCAAAGTTAGTGCTGGCAGTTAGCACTGACACTAGACACTGATGCTGGCTTCCCCACGAAGTGACTCTAGAACTTCAGGAAGCAGCAGACAAGAAATCAAGTATACAGGTAAAGAATACAGTGCAGTCAGGGGTGAGGAAGAGAGCTGATTCTTTCTTTTTTTTTTTAAAGCCAAATCTTTTGGGGGGGCAATGGGCCTCAGGGTGGGCCAGGGGCCATCACTGCACGGCTTGTTCATTGGCTCTGCCACCAGAGTCCTGAGGCTTCATCACATCTGGAAGCTCTGGAGGGCTAGAGAAGGGCTCAATGTGCAGGGCCTCAAAAGTGTCATCTGCCTGGAAGGCCAGCCCCGCTGTGGCTGGGGCCTGCGGCCGCGCTGTCTGACTGGTAAAGCCACACTCTCCCAGTGTTTTGCCATCACCTAGAAGCTGGTCGTCCTTGTACAGCCTCTGCTCGCTGCGCAGCCGCTTGAGGATGCCCTCGACAATGCACTTCAGCTCGAACACGGGGCTCAACTCCTTGGCGTCCGTGAAGATGGTGGTCTTGTGGCGACGGATCATGAGGAACACGTCCATCTCGGCGGCTGCCTCTCGCTCTATGCGCCAGCGTGGCCGAAGACAGCTGATTATTATCGAGTCCGGAAGGAAATCAGCCATAACCTAAGTATGATGGAAAATTCCACCTATCCAAGACACATTAGTAAATGTCGCACAGGGTGACAGTCATACCTGGCTGAGAGTAAAACTTTAAACAGAATGGCTAAGAAGTGAGGGATTTTAAGGGGCCAGCCAGATAGCTCAGCAAACTAAAGCTCCTGCTTAGGCAGAGCGCAGCAGCTGGGTCTGATCCCCGGTGTGTCGTGCCAGCCCCACCCCAGGGAGCCCTGCAATGCGGATTGAGACTGGGCTTGGTGGTACGCTCCTGTAATCTCAGCAGATGGGAGGCTGAAAACAGGAGAATCACTGTGAGACGGATCTACATACTGAGACCCTGAAGACCCTGTACTAAAAATACAAATGAATTTTTTTTTAAAAAAAAAAAAGAAGGGATTTTAAAGCCAAGTCCCTGGTGGGAGGCGTGAGCATGGATCCCCACTCACAGCACAGCATACTGGACCAGGGAGAGCCCCGTGTGGGGGGGACTCCGCTGCTCTTCCTGCTGGGCTCCAGCACCATCTCAGGCATGAAGCACCAACCTCCCACTGTCACCAGCAGAAGCACATTCAAGGCTCTTTCAGCACTAAAGCTTCTGTTGGCCTGAGTGTGTTTAATCCCAGAGATGGCAGAAGCAAAGAGACACAAACCACATCAAGGTTCTCATTCGGTGTTATAATAAAGCTAATTTTTTTTTTTTTTTTTTTTTGGTTGAGGGGGTACAGAGCCAGGGATTGAACTCAGGCCCTTGCTCTTGCCAGGGAAGGATTTATTCCACTGAGCCATCTTCCCAGCCCCAGGAAAGCTAATTATGAATTTAAACTCAGTAACCTTAGATGATGTATGCATGTGTTATTTAGGTAATTAATACAATTTGACAGGTCCACAGACCTTTGAGATTTTAATTTGAAATGTGTAATTGATATCAGACCTGTAATGTTAATTTGAAAGATCTGAAAGAATCTTTCTGGGGAAGAGATAGCTTGGCCATGTAAGAGCCTGCCCGGCAAGCACAAGGTCCTGAGTTCAATTCGCAGCACTACATGCCTTGTCAGCCCCAGGAAGCCATGGCGTGCCATGCAGGCCTGGAACTGAGCATAGTAGCACATGCCTCTAATTCCAGCACTAGGAAAGCTGTGACAGGAGGATCGCTGTGAGTCCAAACTGCACAGTGAGACCCTGTATCTAAATAAACAAATAAGTAAGAATCTTTTCCAAAGAAAGCTGCCCTGATGGCCAGAGGTATAGCTCAGAGTCAGAGCACTAGCCCAGCATGCACAGATTCTGAGTTCTATCCCAAGCAGAATCAGTGAAAAGTTCTTTAAGTGTCTAAGGGCGCCTTAGGAGTGTGATCCACTAATTTTATTAGTCAGCCTCAGAGGAAGAGCTCAGGAAATATCAGGCAGATCACAATTCTAAATGCAGTTTCAAATGTTTTTGATATTGTTGTTTTAGGTTTTTTTGTTGTTGTTGTCCTTTGTGGTTTGTGTTTTGTTTTGCTTTGTTTTGTTTTTTGACCAAACTGGGGATTGAACTCAGGTCCTTGCACTTGCCTGGCACGCTCTTGTGCGACCAAGCTGTCTCCCTGGCCCCTGCTTCAAATGTTTAAATCTCTTTGATTCACTAGGTTGTGGGTGGAACTAATGTATGGTAAATCCATTTGGAGAATTTAATTGGTTCATTTGAGTTAATATGCCAGGCATCAAATCATGAAAGTCAATGTTCTTATTTTTATGGAAACATTATGAAGTTTGTCATCAGAGTGCTAGTATTTACAAGTTGAACTTGGAAGCTTAAGAAAAGTTAAAGTTTTTCACATTATTATAATTTTAATAAATTGGCTTGTTCATATACACAATGATAAATAATCTTACTCTTCAATAAAAATGAAAAGATTAAAACACTCTAATCTCACTGGGTGTTGACCCTGCTGGGCCTAGGGTTGAAGGCCCTAAGGATCCAAGGCCAGGGAAGCTCAGATGGGCGGCTCTCCCTCAGCCTTCAGAAACCTGAGCATGGCTTTCAGCCAAACCTGGTGATGCCTGTTCCTTATTTTTGTCAGAGAATCCCAGCCCCAGGATTCCAGTCCTGTGCACTGGAAACCCCTGCCATCTTCGTGGAACCAGCCTGCTCACATTCAGAATTAGTAGAAATGGGTGTAGGAATCTAGGACCCCAGATCCACCTTCCAGGAGGGGGACCAGGACTTTCCTTCCTTCAGCATCTACACTGAGCTAAAAGTGGCAAAGGACCCGTCCCTAACTGTCCCCAGTGAGTGCAAGGCTGAACAGGTGGGGTGCACTTTTCTTTGTTCCCACTAGACAACACAAAAGAGGACAAATAGAAGCCACAGGATTCAAAGGTGTTTACTAA
Source organism: Ctenomys sociabilis (assembly GCA_004027165.1). Classification (NCBI taxonomy): domain Eukaryota; kingdom Metazoa; phylum Chordata; class Mammalia; order Rodentia; family Ctenomyidae; genus Ctenomys; species Ctenomys sociabilis. Next base: position 11,813 of record PVKA01011974.1, read on the forward strand.
AATGATTTTTAAGGAAGCATGGTTTACTTCTATATGCACATAAGTAAGATACGGTGTGTAGAATAAGAGCAAGACTTACAATTAAAAGTATCTTCGCCCTCATTAACTCCATGCTGGAAGAACCACATAACTTTCAACACCAAACATGTCTATAACTTCAAGTCAGCAGCTATAAATTAATAAAAATGCAAACACATTATAAATCATTGCTGAAGTATGTTTTTGCAACATGTATTCTTAAATCATTATTCCAACTGTGTACAGTCAAAACATTACTGCACATATATTTGATGCACAGCAGAATGAAGGCAAATATTATCATTGATGGAACCTTCATGGTGGACACACCATGGAAATCCAAGAACCAAAACCCTTTCAAAGGATTCTCCCTATTTCTAAAATAGCACAAGAACTTACGAGGATGAGACAGGAGAATCGTTTCAACTTTGACGCCAGCCCGGCCTACAAAATGCACTCAAGGCCAACCTGAACTGCATAGTGAGAACCTGCCTGAAAAAGACCCAAAAAAGGCACAGAAAAATAACCAATTTACTGAGATCATAAGGCATTCACAAGCAATTCAAGTGACTTAGTTTGCCACTTGCTTCTCTGACCACTGTACAGCATGGTATATGAAAATGCAACACAATGTTCAGATAACAGGAGGCCACCTTTCAACCCTTTCAGTAGCTATGGAGGGAGAATTCTCTTCCATGAGGTAGACGATACATTATAATACTTCTCCCCTTTTTGCCTTGGAGCTGGTCATAACAAAGCTCTCTGACCTATTCTGATCCAGATCATAAGACCCATTTCAGAGGACCCTGCCCCAGATCCTGGAGGAAGGAACACTGCCCAGAGACGCCAGGAAGACCACGGGGTCTCCCCACCCCACCCCTCCAGCAGCACAGCTCACAGCCTTTCATCAAGTCACATTTCTCTATGACCGTCCAGGATGAGTGGAGGTCCATGCACTGAGGCCACCATTCAAACCCAAAGGACAGGACTTAGCCTCAGGTCATCCAAACACAAGAAGGGTGACAGAAAGGTGGATAAGCACTGACTCAGCCACTAGCCAGCACAAGTCAGGCCACAGCCCCACTGGAGTGATTCTTCCCTTGCTGTGGGCCTTTCCAGATCTCAGCCCAGCTGTCTCCACATCCAGTCGCATATGCATCCTCTTTAAAATGCCTTCACACCCAATCCAGAAATGGGCAACTGAGATGAACGCACACTTCTAAGAGGAAGAAATACAAGAAGCTAATAAATACATGAAAAAGTGTTCCACATCACTAGCCATTCATGAAATGCAAATTAAAACAACACTGAGATACCATCTCACCCCAGAAAGAATGGCTATTACAAAGAAATCAACCAACAACAAATGTTGGAGAGGATGTGGGGAAAAAGGAACCCTTCTCCACTGCTGGTGGGAATGTAGATTGGTGCAACCATTATAGAAATCAGTGTGAAGACTCCTCAAAAAACTAAGACTAGAAATCCATTCAATCTAGCTATTACCCTACTAAGAATTTTCCCAAAAGAACTAAAACTATTATATCAGAGTGATACATGTGCACTTATGTTTACAGCAGTAAAATTTATCATAGTCAAATGTTGGAAATAACCAAGATGCCTGGATCAAAAAGTTCTGTTCACTTTCTATTAAGCCATAATTCATTAATGAAGCATATTTATCTCATTTAAATTTATAATTAAGATTTTTAGAACTGAGGAGACAGCTCAGTGGTCTAAGTGCCTGCCTGGCAAGTTCATTCCTTTGTACCATATGCCGTGCCAGCCCTGAAACCAGACATGGTAGCACACACAATCCCAGCAATGAGGAGGCTGAGACAGGAGGATCACTATGAGTCTGAACTGCATAGGGAAAACATATACGCAATAAATAAATTTTTTAAACTTCTTTTAAATTTAAAGACAATGCTCCACTTAATAGAGATGTACCACATTTTGGTCATCTTGATTCTTTAATAATACTTTGCTTACTTCTATCAGAAAGATATACATTAACGGTTCAAGACTCTTGAAACCAGTTCAGGGGCACATGGGTCGTACAATTCTCTATGCTGTTTTATATGTTTGAAAGCTTCCATCATAAAACAACTTTTATATTCTTGTGGGCTTGGCTCACTGGTAAAGCTCATGCTTAGAGCACAAAAGGCCCTGAGCTAGTCCCCAGCAACACACATGCACACACATGTACATGTACAGAAGCACAGACACATAATGCTTATAAAAGAAAAAAAAAATCATAATTTTGAATTTTACTGAGCATCCCAGGCCAATTAAGGGGGAAGAAATACCTGAGAGAATTAAGGACAAAAAGATGATGTAAAAGCAGACAACGACCAAAATGGCAGAAAATAATAAAATTATGGAAAACACTTATCTGAAATTTTAAAACTATTGGTGGCTTTATTTTTTTGGGGGGATTACCAGTGATCAAACTCTGTACCTTGCATTTTTACACTTATGCCACTGAGCTATACTTGTGGCTAAAAGAATATTTGAAATAAAAGAAAAAAATAAGACTCTTCAAACCTCAAACCATGGATTAAAAGCAATGTTTTCTCAAAGAGCGGGGGGTATTTATGAAAACACTAAGTACAAATGATATGCTTCTGACACCGCTAAAAACACTGATGCTTACTTAGCAAGTTTCATTAAAATATGAAGATTCTTTCCCAAACTAAGATTATATATATTTTTTTCCAGTACTAGGGATGGAACTCGGACCTGGAGCTTGCCAGGCAGGCACTTACGTCACTGAACTATCTGTCCCCAGCCCCCAACCTAAGTTTTTATACATGTGATTTTGTGTGCGGTAATAATAATGACTCAATGAAATTAGCAGTTTATAAAATAATGCAGCACGATGGACCTTGGCCCTTTTCAGAGAACCATGGACAAAACAGAGTCTAATTTGAACTATTTTCCAAGGGCCTGACTGGTCCACAAAAGGAGCTATGGGCACTGACTTTGCTGATTAGAGGTAGAATCACGGTCCTGTTAATAAAGTGTATGAAACCAGAGTCCGGGTGCAACTCGCACAGCACTTTGTCACACACAAGTCACTGTGCTCACTGGTCCTGATTCAGTTTCTACTTCCAGGAACAGGAGGAGTCAGCATCTTGCTCCATTGTGCCAATGAGCATTTAGCACAGTGAAACCAGGCTTGGCAAACAACATGAGACACTGTACACAAAGTGACCTCTCTGTGTTGTATTCGGTGTATAACGTACAATGGAACAGACAGCATGGACAGTGACCCAAGTGCACTGTAACATCGGCACTGCACACCTTCAGAATGGGAAACTAGGAGCAAGAGGAAATTAGGAAACTAGGAGCATTAGGAAAATGTGATGCATGCTTTCTATTGCCTGAGCATCACCTTCACACTACAGCAAACCCCACATTAGGGAAGGCAAACCATCTGAAAATGAGGCCCGTGGTAGCACATGCCTATGTTCTCCGCTACTTGGGAGGCTGAGACAGGAGGATCACTTGAGTCTAGGAATTTAACAACAACCTGGGTAATATAGCAAGACCATGTCTCAAAAGACAGAAGTAGTAATGTAAGTGAAATAAAAGTTTTTAAAAGATGAAGACCATCTATATATATTAGGCCTCTTTTTGTAAAACACAAGTGTTAGATAATAGTTTTTCACAAGCAAAGGAAGGGAACATTCATTTTTCATGCACAAATAGAATAGTTCAGACAGTGGCTTAGCAAGTGTTTCTAGAGCAGGGTGCCTGGACCTCTACCACCTGCTGTCCTCTGGAGGTTACTTGAACTCCGGCTCTCAGTTCCACTCCTATGAAACAGGGACACTGCAGTGTTCTCATCTGAGGGCCAGCGTGGGAGTGCAATGAGACAGTCACGAATAACACTTCAAAAACATCCCCTGTGAATCTGAGCAGCACTGTTATTCTTCACAAGAAAGCAGAAGACCCCTGCGTGGTGACCACGACAGGCAGGAACAACCCCCACAAACACCTGGAGGAGCCGCACAGCGGTGATCTGATGCGGGAGCACATAGCACTAGAAACACTATTTCAAGTTATAAATGCCACACACTTAGTCTGCTTGACTCTTAAGGGGATTAAAAATCCTGTTTCTGGCCACTTTCTCATTGTTCCTATGGGGAAATACACCTTATTCCCAAATAGGTTTTCCAAGAGCTTATAGGAACTACATGATTTTTATTCCCAGCAATAACTATAAAACTGAAGCTGCTACCCAGGCATACTGAAGCATTCCCATAACTGCAGCACTAAGCCTGGGTCAAGACAACTGCAAATTCAGGTCCAACGGGGAAGCATAGAGAATTAGTCAGCCCCTGTTTGAAAATAAAAAAGATCTAGGCCAGTGCAAAGGCCCTGAGTTCAATCTCAAGTGCCACAAGTAATCAATCAACTGAAAAATGAATAAATACATTTATGCATTCAAAAAAATGAATGCATACATTCATACTCCTTTTTTTTAAACTGTCAATATTTCCTTCTCGGGGATATAGCTCTACTGGGCTCACCACATCAGCAAAAATGGAAATTCAGAGCCAGGTATGGTGGAGCGTCACAAACCCAAGTCTCACCTGCGCAACTAGTGAGAACATGTCTCAATATAAAAGAGGGTTTTTTTTAATTTTCATTCACTTTAATGAGAAAAAAAGAACAATGATGAAACAATTTCAATATAGGTTAGTAGGTCAATTATAATAATTAATACATTGCATATTGTTGTCTTCATAGTAATAATTCAGAGGACATGTAAAAAAGTTTCAAAAGGCTAGGATGTAGCTCAGTGTTGAGAAGCCGGGCCAATCCCCAGTACCACCACACAGGGTGGTAGACAGTGCTATCCCAACTCAGATTTTTATTGTTTTTCAAAAAGATTCCAATTCCAAATCCTGTTAATAACTTCTTGGTGCTCTCCAATTGTCTAAAGATAAATATTAACGTAAAGATAGTACCAAAGTATCATGAAGGTTATTGAACTTAATTTTCAGAAGGGGTCTCACCATGTGGTCTGGGTTGGTCCACCACCCCCAGACTCAAGAGGCACTCTTGCCTCATCGTCCTGAATATCTTGAACCACAGATAAATGTGGTTCTCAAGCCTTGTTCTTATGTGCCGTCCTGGTGAGCCAGTCTACCTTTACACTTTTAATCTCACTAGTACCAAATGCCAAATATTAAAATTATAAAAGCTGGCTAAGTACGACTGCAAGGACTGTCGCTGGCTCACCTGTTGCAGGTCTCTGGTGGAGACACTACCAAGAGGGAATAATCATGAAGCAGGCATTGTAGAAGAGCACCCCACACTTCCCTAGCTCCCGCTAAAAGAGGAACAAAGCCCCAGTCAACTTTTAAAATATAAAGCATGAGATTTCCTGGAATTCTTTGTACAACTACACATCAATCCAAATAAGAATATGCATTCTGACCAACGCTCACTGAAATGTTTCAGCACATTTTTGTTGTAAAATGTTGCATTTCAGTTGTACTGTGATTTCTGAATATTTGTTTGACACAAACATCTATGGATAAAATGGATCAAATGGTAGGGTGCCAAGGTCCACTGGCTCTGACATTGTGTGAAGTTTTTCTAAAGCATTTTACACAAAATGAAGAATCTGAAAAAAGATTTAAAATGTTAACATAAACAACTTTTTCGAAGCATCTCACTGCCTCTATTACAAACCAGCCTGTTATGTTTCTTTGTTTTTGTTTTTGTACTAGGGATTGAACTGATTATGCTCTTGCCAGGCAGGCGCTGTGCCACTGAGCTATCTCCCTAGCCCATATATTTGTTTTCATTGAAGTGGCCACACCACTTTGTCCACAGAAAAGAGTGGCACACTGTGGTTCTCCAAAAGGCAATGACCCTGGCTTTGTAGAACTGCCACCATTAAAACAAGGAGGAGGAAGAGAAGGAGGAGGAGTAGAAGGAGAGGAAGAAGAAGGTGGGGTGGAAGGCGGGGAGATGGCGTTTCCCTGGCAAGCACAAGGGCCTGGAGGAAGAAGAAGAGGAGGAGGGGGAGAGGAAGGAAGGGGGAGGGAGAGGAAGAAGAGGAAGAGAAGGAGAAATTCATGAAACAGTAAAACTCAGAGTTACAACTTAACAATGGGGACTTAACATTTTTAGAAAAGAAGCACATTTTAGCATCCAGACACAAATAAATTGTGAGGCATGAGTAAAGCCATAAGGAAATCAATCAGATTGAACACAAGGTTACTTTAAAGTTCATCTATGAGCCGGGCGTGGTGGCGCATGCCTATAATCCCAGCACTAGGGAGGCTGAGGCAGGTGGATTGTTCTGAGTTCGAGACCAGCCTGAGCTACAAAGTGAGCTCAAGGCCAGCCTGAACTGCATAGTGAGACCCTGTATCAAAAAGACAAAAAAAAAATAAAAATAAAAATAAAAATAAAAATAAAGTTCATCTATGTGGGATCATCTCTGGCTCTCTCTGTCCAGTACAAAAGATGCTCTTCTCTTCCTGACATGGGCAATGGGACTATAGCACAAAATGCCTCCTCCAGCCAGTACACTTCAGTTTCCTTTAGTTGCTGGGAAACCAAGCTTACAGGCCAGGGTCCCTTCCCCAACTCTGGGGGCCCTGTCCTTGTCTGGCCCTCACTTGGCCATCAGTTGAAGTACACAGACATGCACAAAAGCTCCTTGGTGCCTAGATGAGGACAATAATTCAGGACATCCCTTAGTACTGTCATGTAGGACTGTTTACAAACATTACTTTTCCAACTTTTTCTGGGCTTTAATAAAGAATTTGTGAGAGGAAATGATGCTTGTCATGCTTGGGCAGAAGCCTTCTGACCCAGTGTGCAGGTCCTCACAAACCCTCTCCCACATGGATGACTGAGGAAGACAAAACTAGGTCGAGAATCCTCTATGGTCCCTGAACCACAGGCAGCTTCTGGAGCCCTCCCATAGGTAGCTGCAGCTGGACCCGAAGCAGAGCCTGGGCAAAGCTGAGTATAGTATGTGGGCTGAGTATAGGATGCAGTGAATGCTTTTATCTTTAAAAATTTATTGCAGTAAAAGTTGGGTCAATCAATCACACTCAAAATAGTTCCACTGACTTCACACACAGGTATCCCACCGTTCTTGCCACTTCATGAAGCGTTCTGCAACTCCAAATGGATGTCTTTATGAGATGTGAAGCAAATACAGTAAATGCTACTGCCAAGTGCCATCTTACTAGCAGAAAGGCATTCATAAAAATATTATTATGTGTCTTAATCCACCATAATCACCAGATCTGCCTGTTCCCTTGCCCCCAGTGAGCTTTATTCCAGGAAACACTTTTTGGCCACCTCTGCTGAGAGGCCTGGCCCCAAGCCAGCCACTAGCAATGCACGAGCAACTCACCCTCTGCTGTAAGAGACATGGCCCAGGTCACATGGGGAAAAAAAGCCAACTGTGACTGTGGCAGCAAAAGCGGTGACCATCATGCACCCTGGGAAGGGAAGGTGTGGGTGATGGAGCCCATTTCCATAGTAAAGCAGGACAGTCGAACCACTGCCACCAGCTCAAACAGCCCTAAGGTAACAGACTGAGAGCTGCAGCCAGAGGTTAAAACCACCTTACATAAAGCTAATCTGGCACAATTCTATCCCCCAGATTTCTAGAACTGATATATCTTTATGCACCCCAACATACAAACACTAGGGTCCTTTGGCAGTCTCAGGGTCCTTTGCAATGGCTTTGCAAGTGAGGTGCAAACTCTTATTGTTCTGTTTTCTTTATTTCAAAAGAAGTTACAACAATTTTCATCCTGGCAATCTGTACTGGCTAACTTGCTCATGTTACTGATTGTCATTATCCTCCAGAAGAGTTCATTCAATTTGCTTGTGTTTTCACAGAAGGGTCATCTTTGGGTAAGGGAAGCTATGTGATAGCTTCCTCTTTCAAAATATAGGATACAGGTTTCACACCACATGATGAAAATTCAATTACATAAATAAAAGATGCAATCAATCCTTCCCCCTTCACTTGCAGTATGTAACATAAATGTTTAAATTCCACAGAAGAGGGCCAGCAAGATAGCTCAGCAAACTAAGTGCCTGCCTAAGCAAGTGCAGGGACCGAGGTTCAATCCCTGGAACTACATGCTGCACCAGGCCCATGCCTAGGCTCACTGAGCCAGCCACTGAGACCGGGTATGCTGGCACATGCCCATAATCCCAAGGATTACCAGGAGTCCAGGATACATAGTGAGACCCTGCACCAAATTAAAAAAAAAAAATGAATGAATAAATGAATAAATTCTACAAAAGAAGAAACTACAGCCGGGCGTGGTGGCGCATGCCTGTAATCCCAGCACTAGGGAGGCTGAGGCAGGAGGATTGTTGTGAGTTCGAGACCAGCCTGAGCTACAAAGTGAGCTTAAGGCCAGCCTGAACTGTATAGTGAGACCCTGTCTCAAAAAGACAAAAAAAAAAAAAAAAAAGAAGAAGAAACTACAGTAACCAAACGATAATTCAATCATGTAAAGCAAACAAACCTAATTTGGAGTCAAGGATATGTTCGTGTTTCACTAGAACATGTTGTCTGAATGTATCATGGAGCCAGATCTGAAAAAGAAGTTGGTTCTATCTTTCAGGGAACATATAGTCTTGTGACAGTGACATATCAAAGACTCCTCTAAAACCAGTAGACAATAATGAGGCTAGATTCAGTACGGGGCTATTGAAGGAAATGACCTGGAATGCCCAGGAGATGGCAGCCATAGTGAGAATCAGAGGTCTCAATAGATGGCAGAGTATGTAGAGATAACTGAGCTGAAAGTTACTAGTATATTTAAGACAGAATACAATTTAAAAAATATAATCATTATAGCTTAACCATGGTATTCCTTCTAAATTCTTCTGGTAAGAGATCTCTGCTAATCGATGAACAACAAAATCTGCCTAGTCTATTTATAAATTTCAAAATTTTTAATAGAGTTTCTATAATTAAATTTAGTCAAAAATATATTTGAATGCATCTGATTTTGTAAAGATCTTTGTTCATATGTTCTGTGTATTTGATAACTGTCATTCCATGAACAGCTGTTCCCTTTTTATTTGAGCTCAACAGTTTTTCTGTTCCCTTTTTCTTCTGCATTTTTGGACTCTGACAGAAGGTGCTATACTTGGAAGTTTTGTTTGTAATACCATTTGAGTTCTAGATATAAAAGCATTCTGTTTAATAGCTAGTTTGATATTAAGATAAGCTTTCCCACAGCTCATCAAAAAATTTAAGATAATGAACAAAAATTTCTGAGTGTCAGGAGAGATTACTGGAAAGGACTCCAATTGGTGAACAGAGGAGTGATCGCTCTTTGTTCATTAATAAGGAGTCCCCAAGGATCTTGATAGTCTTTGGGGAGGCACCAGCAATATTTGATCACAATCAACAAATAAGGTTTGCTTTTTTTTTTTTTTTTTTTTGCAGAACCGGGGATTGAACTCAGGCCCTCGCCCTTGCCAGGAAAGCGCTTATTCCACTGAGCCATCTCCCCAGCCCAAATAAGGTTTTCTTCAAGAAGTACAATAAGGTTTTCTCACTAAAGATACTCTGGGTATAAAACTAAATGAAGAAACAAAGGCTTTCACACGTATATGATAATTTACTTTTGTCAGTCTCATGATGTATTCCTAATTCCAGATGTACAGATCTTCCAAAATGTAAAACAAAGATTGCTTATGATGATAAAGACTTTCTTTCAGACTCAGACCTCTACTTTTAACAAAAACTTAACTAATGTATATGTCATTAAAAGACAACATATTATGTAAAAGCTTCTTATATATTGGAGAGAGATGCTTGGTTTGAAACTTTATGTTATGTCAAAATGTAAAATTAGGTAGGTTGCAAAATGTCACTAAGACTGTCATGCTGCAATGCTATGCATGGGTTTGATTTCTAAATTTCTGAGAAAAATATGTAACTAACAATCTATAGGGATCTAAATATTAAAATATCTATGGTTGTTCAAAAATGACAGTTCCATTTTATGTTCTAAGGTGTTTGATATTCAGATAAGATGGTAATATTAATTTTATTGCCTTTGTTTCAGAGTAATATTACTGATATCTTCTGGATGTTCAACAACTGAATTTTTGAGACTAAAAATTAGAAAGATAGATGCACTAAGAGCACAGCCGATATTCTGGTCCTAGGCTTCTGAGTTTAGTGAAGACCCAAAACATAAGAGTACCTATACTGCAACATCTTATAACTCAATTTGGCCCCTGACCATCTGATCAAGGAGATTATTGGGACCACAGAGAAAATGATTCTATGATGTCTAGTGTGCCTAAGGAAAGCCACCAAGAGAAAAACAAATCTCTCAAACTTTCATAGCAGCAAACTGGCAAAGCAATGGTGATGACTTGTCCAGACAGTGGATTCTGACAGAAGGTGCTATACTTGGTTCCAAGGTTATTCCTGAGAGGACTTACCTAACATTGATAGCAAAAAAATTGATTAATACAGATCTTGCCTTAACTTGGTTTTTAAAATCCAGCAGAAAAATATAACTATGAGATGTGAAATGTAATGTCATAATAATATGTTGAAGGGGGCTGGGGAGTTGGCTCAGTAGAATAACTGCTTGCCTATCAAGTATAAGGCCCTGAGTTTGATCCCCAGTTCTGCTAAAAAATAATTAACAAAAATAATACATTGGCTATAAAGGTTCAAATCACTGACAACTTCTGACAATTGCCAGCTATATTGGTAACTGCCCATTGTTATGGATTATTGAACTATATAGAGACAGCTTACTGTTTTCAGGCACCTAGAATCTTGTAAGATCTTCATCTGATCAAATAAGTTCAATCACAATGAAAAAGTTTCAAAAGGGAGGAGAACTTCTACTAATTTCTCCACCACAATTCCTCCAACGTGAACTGACCAGTTCATCACTCACTCTACAAAACAGAAAAGAGAGAGATGTTGGGAGTAGAAGAGGCTCAAAATCAATAACACATGTGGGGCTAATATAAGGCCAGCCCAACAACAAAGGGAGATGCCCCAGCCATTTAAACAAGCTATTTCAGTTTGCAATTGATTTCTATGCAAAGAGATTGGAACTGACATCAACCTCCTGAATGTACAAATAAAGACTCATATTTCTTGGGGAGTTCCTCTTCTCCTATCTGGGAAGAGGCCAGTTCACCTGAACTCACCTTTCATTCCATTTAGGGGGTAGAGTGTTCTGGGGAGTTTTTGTTTCAGGAACTTTTGTTTCCAAAGCTAAAAACTATGCCACTGAGCTATCTCCCTGACTCTCTCCCCCTCCCATCCTTATTTTCTAAATTCCCTTGTTATTCTTCCCTGGAAACAACAAGAACTGGGATGGTTTGAGGCATGATGAGACCATAACGGTTTTGTCACATAACTGCTCTTTTCAGCTGCATCTAGATGAAAAATGAAACGTCAAGATGGGGATGTCTACTGTCAAGCCCACAAAGAAGTTACTGAGCAGACATTCAGCAATGCAGTCCCTTAACCCCTACAGCAGAAAGAGAGAGAGAATAACCTTCTGCTCAAGATGGTGTACACCTTGACAATTTTGTCCCAACAGAGAAGTGTAAAAAGCTGTAAGTGTGAAGCCCCTCATGCAGTGAGACTCCTGAATGTTGGAAAAGCCTAGAGTATGGATCATCTGAGGAAAGCTGAAAGGGGTGAGCAAGACCTTCCCAAGAGAGGAACCAATAGAGCAACAATCACTACCAAGGATGTAGGCGCCAAGCTGCTCACACCTTTGGAGTTCACTCCTGGTCACAGATTATGTCAGATACTGGACATAGAACTGTGGGGTTTAGTGTTTTCCAGCTAGATTTTGAACTTGCTTTAGTCAAATTTCTTTCTATTCCCCAAGTTGTACATTATTTTTTTCATGATTTTTTTGAGAAACAAATAGCAATGAGACAGTTTCAAAACTGATTAGTAGAACAGTTTCAATAATTAATTACATTGCATATTGTTGTCTTAGTGGTTATTCATTATACAAGATGCAGACATGCTATCCTGTCCACAGACACTATTAGAACCAATCTTTCTATTCATTAAATTAAGAGAAAGTAGCTGTATTTCTTTCTTTTTTTTTTTAGTAGCTGTATTTCTATCCTATTTTGAATATACAGATACAAAATAGTCCATCATTTGAATCCCCTTTTTGTTTAGGTTTGTCATGGATGGGAATTCCATTGCCATTTAATTATTTTAGGTGTGTGTACATTCTGTAATGGAAATTTTTATCTAATGCCACTGTATGTGAGTAGTATTCAATTCTTTTGTACTTTTCAAGGTCTTGGAGGAAACAGTTTTTCCAAATCTCAGAATAGACTTGTACATGGACTCCTCAGTACTACAGAAAATGTTAGAACTTTAGAAACTCTAAGAGATGGGCTAAATGCATGCTGCATAAAGGGATACACTTGAACCTTTGGGGGCCAGAGATGGAATATTATGGCTTGTACCTAGATGCTTCCTCAAGCCACAGGCACTTATGGTAAGGTTTTTCAGAGTCTGTTGCATCTAAGCTGTGAAATAACAGGATCAATAGCCTATGGAGGAAATGACAACAGAATAGAGAAAGATGAGAGAAAAAGTTGAGTTCAGGTGGAGCCCTCTCTCCAGTTGTGAGGAAAGCAACTATTCAACCATGACAGTGAGTCTGCTATACACTCAAAAAGTTGATATCAATTTTAGGCCCTTTACCTACTAACATTGTCAGGCTCATGTGAGCATCTCCTGTTCTTGGACATGGAACAGCTTGTTTTTGTGTGTTGTCTCACATGTGTAATCAATCTCCAGCTCTAGCCATTCCCCACACCTGTGGATTCACATATAAATTTCAATGAGGTCTTCCCTTCTCCTTAATGACAAATGTATATGTATTATACTTTTGGTAATTATCACTTTTAATGTTCTTCAATCAAAAAATACAATAGAAACATAGATTTCTTCTAGTACTCTGATGTATAGACTTTTGTTTATATTCCATAGTATGCAGAAAGTTCATTATCAGAAGAAAAGAATACCAGTTAGCAAAGATCTTGTACAGAAAATGCTTTACATAAAATGTTCTTTTCAAATCGATTGTTAATACCAACTAAGTGTGGTATTAAAGATTTATTATTCTTTAATATTTTGAATTCAATTTTCTCACCTATGGCCATACCATCCAGAATGGGTCCAATCTCATTGGAATTAAATTTGCCCAAAGTATTCATGAAGATCCAAACGGGGAAATATGTGGAATATTTTCCTACTGGTACATACACATCTTGTATCTTGAGCTCCAATTTGAGAAAGTAACATATTCCAAGGTTTAGAAAATGTGTGTGCACAACTGTCAGGCACTTGCCATCTTTGATCCCAGCACTCTTCTATTGCTTGAAACAAGTATTAAGTAAGAATTATTGGTTAAGGCAGAAGCCTTGCCCCCTCTATAGCCTACTTTTGCCTCCTTGGTTATCTGTAACTCAAGGGCCAAGTTCATTGTCAAATTACCACTTTCTGGCAAGGAATTATTGGAAAAGTTCTGGGACAGAAGTAGAGAACACAAATGTCATCTCCTACTCTGAAAGTTCTCTCATTGCCACCAGGAAATTTATATGTAAGGAAATGCAAAGATCTGGCACTGGGCCCCATCTGATCACAACAATCGGCCCTCAGACACATCCCCCCAACCGCACAGGGGGTTGGGCTTCCTTCTGCTGCCTGCACCCAACAGAGCAGCCCTCTTCTCAGGATTGAGAGGCAGCCCCAGTACCCACTCCAGGCCAAGCAATGAGCAAGCATGATCCAGGGTAAAGGACTGAGAGGGTGGCCTTCAAATATACCTGCCACCGTATATGACAACTGCAAATAATAACTAGTATCCCCACATTCAGTAACCAAAGAGAGGAGAAAGTCAGAGGTGGAGGAGTAGCTTCCTGCATGAGAAGGTACCATAGAAGGTGGCATGATGGAAATCGCTCACAATATCAATATCAACTAAGGTCTTTAGGGACTCAGGACACCAGCTATCACTCCACCTTCTCTAACGAAGCTCTAAATGTGAGGAGAAAAGTTAGTAGTCCTCTGCACATCAATACACAGAGGATGGAGAGAACTGGTCTCAGGATGTGTCCACTGGTAGCCTTCAAGACTTTCACACTGAAGGGCTCCTAAGCACAGGCATCTGATCTTCACAGACCTCTCTTCTCAGCTCCCGCTGTACACCTCACAGCAACATGCCAGCCTTGCAGTTCCTGTGTGACCACTCAATGACTCTAAACAAAGGAATTCATTACTAATATTTGGGGCTCATCTGGGAGCTTCTGCCCCTCTACAGCCTGGGTCCTGGTGAAGAACAAGATGAGTCCCAAAAGGGCTGAAAGTTACTGAGCTGTATGAGATAACAGCACCACTTGCACAGTAAGAAAATCATATGTGTGGGAGGAGCTGCAAACTACATATCCAAATTCCTTGTCCTTTTTTCAATGGGATTTCATTAAGGACAACAATATGGCTTTGAAAGACACTTCCCACCTAGGTGAGGCCAAGTTTGCAAGTTCCATTCCCTAACAGGTAGATAGAGGGACCTGGAAGATGGCTCAGTAGAATGAGCACTTCCCTGGCAAGCACAAGGCCCTGAGTTCAATCCTCGTTTCTGCCAAAATAAATGAATAAATAAGCAAATCATGCAGATAGAATTTGTGGGGTGGGACTTCTAGGAGCCTGATGGCTCCCTGATAAGTCATAATGTGCTTCGAGGTAATGAGTGGACAGACACCCAGCTCTAAGGATGAGAGTGCAGAGTCTGAGTCTCCGCAGTAACTGCCTAACACTTTGGAATATGAAGAGAAAAAACAAAAACAATCTTACAGGTTTAGGGTATCGCAATCCTGGCCTGTCAATGACAGGCAGAACACCATTCAGCGCTGTACGAAGTGCTGGACCTCGTTGGTGGAGCAATATTGCTCTCCTTGAAGGCTTTCTCCGGAATACTGGCAGCCAGCTGAAGACCAAAGGCACAAAGAGCTGATCTCAGAGCACTCGGAGGGCAGGAAAAGAGCGGGAAGCCCCTGAGAGACAGGCACGCTTGAGGGGTCGGGCCCCCGTGGCTGCAGGATGCTCCTCACCCCACCTCCTTTCCAGGGCTATCCCTCCCTTCAAGATCCAGGTGAGGTCCCCACCCGCGCCCATTTGAAAGCCAGGGGAGCAGCCTACCCCTTGCGAGTGCCTCAGGCGGCCATTGGTCGGCATGTGTCACGTGCGTGAGGAGGCGTCGCCATTGGCTGGCGGGGTGAGAGGCGCCCGGAGGGGGCGTGGCCCACCGGTCCTCAGCTGAGCCCAAGCAGCCAGCAGGCTTCTGCAGTGGGTGTGGTGAGCTTCTGAGGTAGGTCGTTGTGGGGCGCTCAGAGCCCGGGCCCAGGAGCCCTGCGGAGTTGGCGGGGAGGGCCGGGGCTGACCGCGCGTCAGCTTGGGACACCACTCAGGCCACGGGCCGCAGACCCTCGAGGGCCCCTCGTCGGGCTGCCTCGTGCTGCCTCCCTGCGCCCCAGGTCCCACCGGACAGCCAGAGGGACTCGCAGGCCAGGGGTTCCCAGAGCCAGAGGACGCGGCCCAGAGAGAAGCTGGGGATCCGCCGCCTGCTGCTGTGCACTCCGCAGGGCACCTACAGATTGATTTCTCTTGCTCAGGTGGCGCGGGGTAAGTACTGCGGGGGACCTTGGGGTGCAGGGTCGCATGTTTGGCTCCCTGCAGGGCTGGGATGCCAGAGCGCCACGCCCAGGTTTACAGCGCCCCTTGGCCCTGCTCAGGCTCAGACAAGTTGAAGACCTGGGTTTCGAGTGCATGGCTCTAATTTTATTTGTTTATGTACGTGTATATATGTATGTATGTATTTTTTGCTGTACCAGGGGTTGAACTTAGGGCCTTGCAGTTGCCAGACAAGCGCTTATTCTACTAAGCTATCTCCCTGGCCCCTCTGATCTTAAACACTGGCTATTTATTGGAAGGCACCGCTGGGGTGCCAGTTCTTTTTGTTTTTCTTTTTTTTAAGTCATTTAAACGTTAGTTGATTTGGGGGGCCAGGGATATAGCTCAGGGGCATAAGCACCTGCCTGGCAAGCACAAGGGCCTGAGTTCAATCCCTGGTACCACAAAACACAAACAACAAAAGTTGGTTGATTTGCATTTCCTTCATAATTACTGATCATTGAATAGGTTTTCTTGTGCCTCTTGGCCAGTTTTATACCTGATTTAGAAAAATACCTATATAGCTCCTTTGCCCATTTCATGATTAAATTATTTATAGTATCCTTCTTAATGAGCTATACGTGTTTTTGGATTTTTTTTCTTTTTCTTTTTAGTTGGGTACAGGATCAGAGGATTTCACTGTAAGCTTGAACTCTTAGTGATCCTCCTGTTTCAGCCATAGAATTACGTTTGTGTGCCACCAGGCCTGGTCTTGCTGGCAGGCTGGGTGGCCCCGGGCAGGACTGGCACAGCATGTGGACCCAGGGATGAAACACAAGTCCTTGAGCTTGCCTAGGCAGGTGCTTATACCCCTGAGCTATCTATGCCACCCTCTGAAATATTTTTAACATTAACCACTTCATAATTTATGAATATTTTTCTTCTTGTTGTGCTGAAGCTTTTCAGTTCCTCAGAGCCCTACTTGTTTTTGCTTTTCTTTTTTTTCTCTTTTATTTTATTTTATTGAAAACCAAATAGCAATGAGATAGTTTCAAATCAAATTAGTAGGACAGATCCAATAATTAACACATTGCATATTGTTCTTTTTTGTTTTCTTTTTTTTTGTTTTATTGAAATACAAATATAAATGAGACAGTTTTAAGATACCTTGACAAGATGGATTTGATAAATTAATACATTGCAAACTGTTTTTGTAATGTTTTGGTATCATTGAAGGTGCATACATGATATTATACTTATAGACATTATTATACCATATGTCTCTTATCAGTAAATTAAGAGAGTGTAGCTGTTTGCATATCTTGTTTTTTATACCAACATTATATCAAAGATTCAATAATTAATACTTTCTACCTTGTTATTTTCCTAGGGGTTGTCCATAGTACTAGAAGCCGACATAATATCCTGTCCAACCACCATTAGTGCAAATCTTGACTCTCATAGAATTATGTAGAAGCACAGCATTATCTATCCCAACTGTACTGTCCATACACACACATCATGATTGTTCCTTTCTATACCCCTTCCTTTGTCTACACCTGTCAAAGATAGGCACTCCATTGTCATTCAACTAATTTAGCTGCCTGAACTCGACAACACAATCCAACACAATCCAGCATTCCACAACAATAGTGAGTTATCCGAAAAAGTTGTCAACCATAGCCATTTACAGCTCAACTTATTATTATGGCCCCATGGTGTATACTTCATTTTTATACTTTTCTGCTGGATGGTTAAGACCTAGATAGAGCAAGATCTATATACCAATACATGTACTTTATGTTTCTTATGAAGTCAGTGAAGTCCCCTCAGGGTTTATCTTGTAGTCCTATACCTTATTCTGTAGATCCTTTGTCTGTGTCATCCATGTGGATGAGTCACGGCCAATGCTTAATGAGTTTGCTCTCTGTGAGAGCCTGAGAGAAAGTTTTCTCTCCATGTGACTCTCCCCAGGCACACTATAGAACTTCGGTCTCTTTCCTCTGTGGCTCCATAATCTCCTTTTTCAGAAAATTTGGAGTTCAACTGAGTTTCATGATGTCGCAGTACAGGTTCTCCTATGTCCTGAGTCTTCGCTGACCTTGAAAGGCTAGGGCCAAAATGTTGGCTGGCCTTGTGGCTCTTCTATTTCTCCAGTTTTGATCTGTGAACTTAGGTTGTTAACCATCCAGAAGAAAAGCTGATTAGTATTCTGCAGCATATGCCATTCACTTTGCCTTATCTGACTCGTTTGTTTTTAGTTGTTGTACGTTTCCATTTGTATTTCTGCTTTTCACTTCTTATACTAGGGAGACAATACGATATTTACACGTGTGTCTGGTTCATTTCACTTATGAGTATATGTTCAAGTGGCATCCACTTCAGTATAAATGCTTCAAGCTTATTGTTCTTAATAGCTGAGTAATACTCCATTATATAGAAATACCACATCTTTTTCAACCATTCCTCATGTGATGGACATCTTGGTTGTTTCCAAGATTTTGCTATCACACATTGTGCTGCTATAAACATATAGCACTATGATACAATGTTTTCAGTTCCTCTGGGAAAATTCCCAGTAGGGGGATAGCTGGCTTGAATGGGATTTCTAGTCCTACTCTTTTGAGGAGTCTCCACACAGATCTCCACAATGGTTGTACCAGTCTGCATTCCCACCAGCAGTGGAGAAGTGTTCCTTTTTCCCCACAACCTCTCCAACATTTGTTGTTGGCTGATTTCCTTATGATAGCCATTCTTTCTGGAGTGAGATGGTATCTCAGTATTGTTTTTATTTGCATTTCACGAATGACTAGCGATGTGGAGCATTTTTTCATATATTTATTCACTTCTCTAATTTCATCCTCTGAGAAGTGTGTATTCATCTCAGATGCCCATTTCTGAATTGGGTCTTTAAATTTGAGGACCCTGTTATATCTTAGTTCTTTACATATTCTAGACAGCAGACCTCTGTCTGATTGATTATTAGTTAGGATTTTTTCAAAATTTGTGGGTTGTCTTTTCACTCTGTTGACAATTTCTTTTGAAGTGCAGAAGCTCCTTAAGAGTTAATCCCAGTTGTTGATTCTTTCAAGTGCTTCCCATGCGAATATATGTTTGTTCATGAACTCTTTACTTACCCCTATGTGTTCAAGAGTTCCTCCTACTTTCTCTTCTAGGAGATTGAGTATTTCTGTCTTCTATTCTGTGAGCCTAAAGATTCTCGAAGTAACTATTGATAATCTTCTGAATTTCTGCTGGGTCTATGGTGATTTCACCCTTTTCATTCCTTATTGCATGTACTTGGATTTTCTCTTGTCTCTTTTTGATGAGGTTGGCTAGAGGCTTATCAACTTTATTTAGTTTTTCAAAGAACCAACTTTTTGATATGTGGATTCTTTGAACTATTTTTTTCATCTCAATTGAATTAATTGCTGCTCTAATATTTGTGATTTCTTCCTGTCTTTGCACTCTGGGTTTCGTTTGCTCTTCTTTTTCTAGTTGTCAGAGGTGCAACATTAGGGTGCTAATTTCTTCCCATTTTGTATTCCTAATGTGTGAGTTCATAGCTATGATTTTCCCTCTAAGAACTGCTTTCATCACATCCCATAAATTCTAGTAGGTTATGCTTGAATTTTCTTTGAATTGTAGATATTGTTGAATTTCTTATTTAATTTCTTCTGTGACCCATGACCCATTGATTGCTGAGTAAGGTGTTGTTTAGTTGCCATGACTTTAGCTGGTTTTTCTGGTTTCTTTTGTCATTTAGTTCCAGTTTCATTGCACTGTGGTAGATAATATGCATGGGATAATATCTATTTTCTTGCATATACTTAGGCATGACCTGTGGACTAGTATGTGGTCTATTTTGGAAAATGACCTGTGTGCAGCTGAAAAATCTGTGTATTCAGCTGTGGTTAGGTGGAACACTCTGTATATGTCCACCAGGTCCATTACTTCCAAGCTCTGGTTCAGTTCTGCTACTTCCTTGCTAATTTTTTGTCTGGTTGATCTATCTTTTTGAGATAAGGTAGTGTTAAGGTCTCCTGTTAAGATTGTGTTCTTAGACATTCAGTTTTTCATGTCCATTAAGATTTGTCTTACATAGTTGGGTGCTCCTGTGTTTGGTGCAAGAGTGTTATCTCTTGCTCTTGAATTTTTCCCCTGACCAATATATAGTGGCCTTCTTTGTGTTGTTGGATCATTCTTGGTTTGAAGTTGAGACTGTCTGAGAACAGAATTGCTGCTCGTATTGTTTTCCATCCTTTGACTTTGAGCCTATGTATGTCCTTTTGAGTTAAGTGTGCTTCTTTTATACAGCATATTGCTGGATTTTGTTTCCTAATCCACTGTGCCACTCTATTTCTCTTAATTGGAGAATTGAATCCGTTTACATTGATGGTTATAATTGAAATGTGCTGACTTAGGTTTGTCATGATATTTACCTGGTGTTGTTTACCTCTTTGTAACCTGTGTTTAATTGTCTGTCCTGTTTAGTGGGTTCCTTCCATTCTCATTCATGGAGTTATGGTCATTGTGATCTTTCTCTAGAACATCTTTCAGCAGCCTGTAAAGGGATGGCTTTGTCATCATGAAACTCTTTAGTTGTTCTTTGTCATGGAAGTATTTCACTTCTCCATCAAACTTGAAAGAGAGTTTTGCAGGGTATAATAGTCTGGGCTGGAATTTGTTTTCATGTAGGACTTGAAGAACTCTGCTCCATGCTCTCCTTGCCTTCATTGTTTGTGTAGAGAAGTCGTCTGTAATTCTGATGGGTTTTCCTTTGAATGTGAGCTGCTTCTTCTCTCTAGCAGCTTTCAGTATATTATTTTTGTGTTGGATTTCTGGGATCTTAACTATTGTATGTCTCAGTGTGTTTCTACTTAGGTTGAAGTTATTTGGTGTTCTGTATACTTTGATGACCTGAATGTTGGATTGCTTCCTCATATTTGGGAAGTTTTCTGCAATTATTTCTCCCCAAATTCTTTTTATGTCATTTGTATTGACTCCTTCATTCTCATTGATACCAATTATTCTCACATTGTTCATCCTGGTGTCATCTTGCAAGTGATGGATTATTTTTTCCTGCATTCTCGTTGTTTTTAAGAGATCCTTTCTCACCTTTTTACTAGCTGCTCCGGCATCTTCAAGATATGAAACTCTGTCTTCACTTTCTTCTATATCTCTTTGACTGTGTTTCATGTGTTCTATTTCTTTTCTGTATTGCTCATTCAAGGAATCCATTATATTTCTGATCTCAATTTTTTTATCCATGTCTTCTTTAGAGGTAGTTATTAATTCTTTTTCTGCAGTATTTCTTACAGATTGGGTTTCCTCTGTATATTTCTGGACTTGTTTCTGTATTTCAGATGCTATGATTTCAAAGAATTCTTTTTTTTCAAAGAATTCTTTTTTGATTTCAGAAGTTATTTCTGCTTTGAGTTCCTCATGATCTTTCTGCTGCTGTTGCTTTGCTTCAGATGCTATTAATTCATACGTTTCAGTTGGAATAGTGCTCTCTGCACTTGTTCTGGGTGAGCATTGTTTTTCCACCCAATGTTTCTGGAATTCATTCTTTATTTCAGATACTATGTATTCAGACATTTCTTTTTTAATTTGGGGAATTACTTCTCATTTTATTTCCTCTATAGCTTTCTGCTGTTGTTCCTTTGCTGCTGTATCTGTTAATTTATTCATTGCAGTTGAGCTAGTGTCCTCTGCCTTACTGGTGGACTCGAGGTCTGGGATTGGGTTTTCCCCCTTGTCTTTGTCATTTTGTATAGCACTGACCTTTGACCTTTGGTGTAGCACTTTGGTGCAGCAATAACCTTAGCTTGTTATGCAATTCGGGTGCCATTCCATTAAGTTTGAGATTATCCAGGTATGCCTATCCTGGATCTAGCTGTTGTGTTCAGTTCCTTTTTTGCTGCAGCTCCTTGGTTCCCCTCTGTTGGTTCCCTGTTCCAGCGTGCAGGAACCGAAGTGGGATGCAGAGCAAGTAATGAAAATTCCCAGTCTTAGCTGGCTTTGGGGTGAGGATCCAGAAACTTGCCGCAGTCAGACCTCCTGTGTCAGGCAGGGCGCTACCCAGGTGGGCAGGCCTGGGCTTTAGTGGGTCTTCTGAGCTCACAAAAGGATAGTGGATGATCTTATTCACCGACTAGACTGTACTGGGTCGGCCAGCCTGTGCTGGGTCCGGGTCTATAGGCCATAACCCGAGAAGGCTGGCAAAGGTCCCTCCAGTGCAGCGGACCTGGAGCCCTCACTCACAGGCCAGGCTACGCTGGGTTTCGGATCATGGCACGGGACCGAGGATCACTGAGAAATGTCCCTCCAGTGTGGCAGGCTTGGCGTTCTCACTCTAGGCGGACCTGCACTGGGTCCGGGGCCATGGAGTGGGACCAGCGATCGCTGGGAAATGTTTCTCTGGCGCGGTGGGCCTGGAGCTCTTACCAGGCCATGGGCGGTGGAGGGGCTGGGAATCCCTGGGAAATGTCTCTCTGGCTCGGCGGGCCTGGAGTTCTACACTCACTGAACTTTGATGCCCAGGGAGTCGGGGAAATTCCCACTTGCTCAGCGGGCTTTAAGGCAGGGGATCCGGGGAGGTGCTGGTGAGTGGGTCCTGAGGTTTCAGGCTGGTCACTGGCTTAGAGGGCTTGGGGACGGGGATCCAGGTAATGCACATGAGGGAAGAAGCCAATGGCTCTCCCTCAGACTCACCACACACTCACTGATCTGGGAAGCCTGGTGAGTCGTGCAAATTCCCACTCACTAGGAGAGCTTGGGGCAGGATCCAGGAGGCTGCTGGAGTCAGCCGCTGTCTCAGGCCAGTCTCTGGGGCTGGGCAACGTGGACAGGATCGAGGAGGCTGCTGGAGTCGGCCGTGCTGTCTCGGCTGATCTCTGGGGCTGGGCAGGCGTGGGCCGGATGGAGGAAGATGGAATCAGCCGTGTGGTCTCAAGCCAGTCTCGTTTTTGCTTTTCTTCTGTGTGTTTTAGATATCACATCCAAAACTTTATCACCAAGACCAATGTAAGGGAGCTTTGTCTATGTATGATCTCTTTGGAGTTTAAGGTCCTTGTCTTGCACTTAAGTGTTTGATCCATTTTGAACTGATTTTTGTAAGTGATTAAAGATCACTGTCTGGTTTTTTCCCTTTTTTGTATGTGTACATCCCATTTTTGAAGCACCTTTCACTATAGATCTAAAATGTCTTTCAGTGTATTTGGAAGGTGACTGGATCAAGGGCTCCAAAGGTTCATTGTGGGTTCATCCACTGAGGAGTTGTATAACTGAATGGGCTCTTAGGTGTTGGCACTCTTTGGCTCTGTGGGGGGGGGGGCCTGCTCAGAGTATAGCTCTTCCCTGGCTCCTCCCTTCAGTCTCTACTTCTAAACTACCAAAGGAGGTATACCTTTTCCTCTGCCTTGACCCTGTGACCTTTCTGCTGCTGCTTCAGGCACAACCAGTTATGGACTGAATCCTCCTAAAAACTGTGAGGGAAAATGAATCTTGCCATTCAAGTTTTGGATACTTTGTCTCCTAGATTTGTGTGTGAGTTTCTTTACATTGCTTTTTCTCATGGTTTGAAACCTAATATTTGTCCTCTTGAGTGAATCTTAGGATTTCAACCAATAATATTTTCAATAGGAGGTTTCTACCAGGAGGCCATCATCCAACCTAATCTGCTCCTACAAAATACTTCCTCTCTTTGATTTTTCCATGTAGGGGTGAAGACTTCTCTGCCTGGATGCTATGAAATTTGTGTAGCATGGAGAGTTAACCAGTACTGGTGAACACATAAGACCCCTGAATAATTACTTGAGGGAAAAAGCTCATAAAGTTTTTATTTTTAGCATTGAAGGGTCATTTCTATTGTAGTTTGAGCAGTACCATTTGTTCTGTAGCACCCATATATCTTATAACTTGTGGGATTCTACTCTGCAAAAGGAAAGTTGCCTCGCCCTGCTCATGAACTCAGGCTGTCCTTCATCAGAAGGTTTTGAGCACTTCATGTGTGGCCCACAGTATTGCAGTGGTTTAGGTGCATCTACTGCAGGATTCTGTAGCAAATTCCTGTGTGCTGACAGGCCACACAGACTGAGATACTCCTGGAAACCTGTTCCTCATTTAGATTTCCGCTTTAGCAAAGTCAGCTTTGATAGTTATTTATGTACCTTATAAAGACTATTTCTTCCTAAGTGAAAAGGACTCTGGAGATGCTGTCTTTTCTCCATTTTTCTGGCTCTTCTGTCTTGGGAATTAAAATTACCTCGTTAATTCTCCAGTTTCTTCAGTCTTCTAAGATTTGAATTATAGTACCTATTTGTTTCTACCAGATTTTGGGCTTTTATTTTATCCTATCCCCCAAAAATACTGTCCAAGACATTGGCAATATAATTTACTCATGTCTTTAAAGAGTCTTTTTCTTCTAAAGATTGATCAGAATAAAACAATGATCCATTCTTTTTATATTTTGGCTTGTATTCTACCAGTCTTTTGTCTGGATTTTATCTATAAAGCTGATAGCACCCTCTTTTTCTGTTATTTAATTTGTAAGCACCCTTTTTACTCACATGATTGTAATTTTTAAACAAGTTTTTTTTGCTAGAATTGGGACCTCAAGAATCCTATTTATAAGTTACTTTACAGGACAAATTCAGAAATCTGAACTAATGAAACAGAAACAAAATTCCCTTCTTGGTTGATTTCTTGCCTTACTTCCTATCTCCTTAGGTCCTAGTGTCCTATTCCCACTCTCCTAACCCAAACCTAAGGCACTTCTGTGAGGGGAGTCCCAGGAGGAAAGTTTATCTAATCAGACACACATTTACATAGTAGTTCTTTTTTCACTTTTCTATCTAGCTATTCAGAGTGTTTATTGTTTACTTTAAGCTCAAGGAAGCGCTTATTCAAATTTATGTATGGAAAGACAGAAATGTAGAAGTAGTATATAATTCCTCCATGGAGAATGACTCAGATCTAAAAACTCCCTCTGAAGCGTCAGTCAGGCTTTGTCTGTGACAAAATGTTAGCACTCGATATAGCCATCTCCACACATCTCCAGCACATACTCAGCATACAAGTAACTCATTTCAATGTCTTCTCATCCATGCAGAATCCTAATGTGTACAGAATTCCTCAGATATAAGTACAATGTCAGTATATCCGATGGCTGCTGAGGGACACACCTAGTGGTATAAATGCTGAATTTCTGTAAAAGAAAAAGCTTTTGTAACACAGGCTCTATTCCTTTGTATAGCCATACTATGCCAAATCATTGAATTGTGCTGGATCCTGAATTTTTCTTTGCAGAATCACTTGCTAGTCTATTACTACTTCTCTGTTTTTTATGCATGTCTTTAAATGGGGTTGGAGAGATGCAGAATTGTTTATAAAAAGATAGAGGGGGAAAATCAAATTAAAGAACCTTTTGGGCATCTGCCTTCAGATAAAGCCAGCATGTGCTACAATCCAGTATCTGGACAAAGGGCGCCGGCTGTGTTAAAACTGTTTTGTGTCACATCATAGTGGCCTTTCCGTAACAGTAGCATTTACCTTGTGACCACGAACAAGATGAAGAAGAAGAGGACATCTCTTTAGCTTCACCCTAAATGCTGCTGCTGAGGACTAAGTATAAATGCACAACCTCCTGAGGTAAAGGCTGAGCTGCAGCTGCAGGCATGCTAGGATTTGCCTCAGATGGGACTGCTCCAGATGGGATATTTTTTGTGATCTTGATATTTGTAGTGCAGCTGTCAAATTTTGTGGCTGAAACGGGATTGGAGCTGTTCAGAGAAAAATGCAGACAGACTGAACTGTTGTCCAAACACAGGAGGCTGGTACCTGGTAGACATGGTGCCAAAGTAGGTGATTCAGGCTGAGAAATGTCAGAAAATTATACTTTTGAGGATGATAGAGATCCACATCTCAGAGCATGGGCTGTCTGGCCCCTTGACTGTTTCCAAGTGGAATTGTATGCTTAGCACTAAATATTGGCAACATGCAAGTTCATATCCTACAGAGCTCAAACTCGGTGTGCCTCCCAGACTCAAAGCTGAGATTACAGTAGTATTACTGCTGGGTCCTGAAAGTCAGGTGGAGAGACAACAGCAGCTGTGCTAGATGAGGCTGCTCTTTTACTGTACTGGATCAAGGGGTGGGGGAGTACAGGGGAGAGCTGCTCAAAGCCCTGCTGGCCTGTCCAGCCACAAACTCAACCTCCCGTGGAATGGAGGAGCAGGTGGCTCTACCAGGTATGCCACCACCAGCTAAAGTGGCCAGTGTGCTTCAACCAAAGGGACTGCTGTTGTTCAGAAAACTGAAAACAGGGTTTGCTGCATCTCCATCAACTGTAATACTGGTTTGTGTTCCAGAGGCAAAAGTCTGTATTATAGTCAGAGCTTGCAAGGAAAATAATTACATGCAGGACACATCATTTGTAGAATTATTTTATAATATTCACCCAAAGACTCAAATGTAAAGGAATTTGGGACATCTGTCCACACACCAGAGACTAAAAAATAGTCTCTAGAAGACAGAGAACAGGGATAACACAGCCACTAGAAGCAGTGTCTGTACGTGACGCTTTCTCAGCCACATGTGGCTCACATCTGTTGTCTTCTGCATCATTAGAAACTCAGCAGAACCAACCTAATATGAGACAATAAAGTGAGAATCTTTATTGATACCTTTATTGAAAAAAAAAGCAACTTAGACATAATAGTGTACACTGACATGGTGCCATAGGCCTTTTAAATTTACCTCTCAAATTCATGGTACCAGAGTTAACAGTGCTTCAGGACCACTAAGTAGTCATAGGGAAAGCACTTTCTCAAACCACTGTCCCCTTGGGAACTTGCTTCACCATCATTCCAGGTTTTGGTGATGTACAAGCCACAAATCTCATCTGAGATTTATTTCTAACTCAGCAGGTATCACAATGGAAATTCCTATTGCTGTCTTGAAGCCTGCCCCTGATGAAAGCAGAGTTGCTTTGCCACTGTTGCTTGGTGAATCAGTCCCAGTCTGTGTAGCTCTTTTTCCTTTTGCAGTTCAAACACATGTGTTACATATCCAGAATGATCTTGTTTTTTACACATTACTCACTCTTGATTCCACTAGAAGGAAACTTCCTGCTTCCTGGTTTTCTGTAAAGTTCTGGCACTATTTTGATAGGTTCAGCAGCAAGAGAATCTCCCCTTTGTAAGTGAGACCTGCAGGCCTTTTCTGAACATCCAGAATGCCTCCATCTTTATGGGATTTGGCAGGTATTGCCAGGCTCTCCAAGCCTTCATTTTGCCTCTTACAGTTTGTTCTGCTCCCTGCAGCGATGTCTTGAGCTGAACTCTTTAGAATTGATTCTGTAGCACTGCTGAGGCCAAAGGTTTCTTTTTTTGCAGTAGTCACAGTAAATGTAAGTGAAGTAAGTGATGAAGGTGGAACAACTTCCTCCGGAGATATAATAAATAGAGATGAAAATATAAACACAGGTACTGCCAGTACTGCTGGGAGATGCTCTTTGTACCTTGTTTGCTAGTGATGGCAGAGAACTCACCAATGATGGGATTGTGCTGTCAGGACAACAAAGATCCGTGGTAGGCACTGAATAACTGGTGATTGTTACAGACACATTTGGTGCCATTAATGCTTCCATTTTCTCCTCCTCTAGAGTTTTAGAAGCAACCTCTCTCATCTTACCACCTCTTCCAGATGCTGAACAAGCAACTTTAGGGATCCTGAAATTTGGATATGGAAAGCCACTTTCTATCTCTGTATTTTGTCTGGGTATCATTATTTTTCCTTTTCAGCACTGCCCTTTTAGTCTGTTTCTTGGGAAGCATCCCTTAATTAACTAGGTGGAGTCAGAGGCGCATTAGCAGAAACAGTATTTTTTCTCTCTATGGAAATTGACTTAGGAGGTGTGGGCTTCTAAACAGGGAGACAAAGAGAATCCCTTTTTGCTCTTTGGGGATTCAGTGGGATACCTGTGTATCAGTCATATGTCTCCCATTCCTCAGAAGAAAATTCCAAGAAGAAAAAACAGGCAGAATTCTTTACACATTTCTGAAAGAATTTGACATGTCTAGAAAGCTCTGTGTTCTGCAAGCTGTTAAGCTGGTCACACACAGGTGCTGCACCTGGAGCGGCTTGGCTTGCATCTTTCTGACAGGCACCTGATAAGGTGCATTTTGTAGTTGGGTCAGCCTTAGAGAAGCTGCCGGGCCACCACATGGATTTCTGTGATAAATAGAAGGCTCTCTGAGCTGACCTGTTTTAGGATTTGAGAAATTAGCAAGTGAGGAGGACAGGGTCCCAAGCCAGGCAAGTTGTATGCTGTTTCTGAGCTGGGGATGCTGTGTTGTGAGACAGAACGAGTATATTTGATCTCTGGAGTCCCCAGAGGTGGTCATGAGTGTCTTTTGAAACCACACTGTCTTTATCAGGGCCTCTGGAAGGGCAATTAGTGATTGAAGTGTTAAGGCCCTAAGAGGTACTCTCTCATTTCTGCACAACTGCCAGTTGGGAGTGTCTGAAGCGGTACTAGATGTTGAAGACGCTTCTTTGTTATTGACTGCTGGCTCCAGAGCACTCTGCCCTCCACTGCTGTTACAGGTATCCTCATCTATGTACATGACAGGATCATCTCTCTTTTCTAATGTGTGATATCTCACTTGTGTCTGTTGAGCAGCTACATGCATCATCATCATCATTATTATTGAAGTGTTTCTGTAGCCACTGTGGCACAAGATGATTCACAGATTGTGAAAAGCTGCTAAGATTGCCTTAGCGCTGTGGTAGCCCTGATGGTAAGGCCTACTATGTCTCTGATGGCAACGTGGCTGGTGGATCTTTCCTCTACCCCTGAGACCAAGGCCTCCACTGACTAGGACTCCTCTTCCATGACCTCTGACTCTACCTCCTCCTACTCTTCCTCTTTTGATTTCTCCTGACTTCACCTCCTAAAATTCTTCCTCTGACTCCTCCAACTCCTCTAATGCCTGGTCTGACTCTACCAGTTCCCAAGACCATGCTGGAGTCTTGGTAGCTTTCCTGCTGTCTGCCCTGGGAGACTGGAGAGGGGCAGATGGTGGCCTTAGGGTACAAGTTACTCACACAGGACTCAGACACACAACACATGAAGAAATCCAACAGGGAACAGAAACAGTGAAAATGGCTAGACAGCCAAGTATCCAAGAACCAAAGAACCACATCTGGAGAGATCAAGGATCTGAGTCCAGAAGAGCCACTTCCCTGTGGTTTCACAACTCTTTTCTCAGTTGCTATGGCAATGATGTCCCTTGCAGAAGACTCATGCTGAAGGCTTATGGTGCCTGGCCTAACTAACCAAGGTCTCGTGGATTGCCTTCCTGGTGCAATATACTTTTTCTCCATTCCCATTACAGTGTGAGCATTGCAAGCATTGAGCAGATGTAAAATATGCCATATTCCTTCAAAACTAGAGGAAAGGAGAAACTATCTGAATAAATGGTTAAAGTAATGAATATTCAAGCTTTTGTTTTATATTTCAAAAAATCATTTTAAGGCTATGTTTTCTAACAATATGCTTACAAGCTAGTTTTAGTGTGCAAACATATTTGACTACTAAATTAGCCCTGTTTCAACACCATATTTTTACTTCATTCTGAATGAGTTTATAAGTGTATTCTTTGTCAGTTATTTTTCTCTCATTACTGGGAGAAAATACCTGGCACCGAAAATTAAAGAAGGAAATTTAACTTATACTTTGGGGAAGTTTCAGTCCCTGCTCAGCGGGTTCTTAGGCAGACTGGCACATGGCAGAGGCAGTAATTCATAGTGGCAGAAAACAATAGTAAGAGCCCTGTGCTTTAGTGTTTATGTATCTATTTCTAATAGACTATTGCGTGAATGGATGTTCTTATTCCTATTTTAAGGTCAGAGTCTTTTATCAATTCTTCATGTAAAACACCACAAATTTTTAATAAAAGGTTGACTTTCCTTGGGTAGCTGTAGATGTCTGTGCCAACATGTGTCTTTAAAGGTAATGTTTGTTATGGGAGGGGTCTCTCTTTTGGCTTTTTTGTTTTTCATTTATTGTAGTGGGAATCAAGCTCAGTACCTCATGCATAACAATACCCTCTAAGGTATTGTTAAGGATAGGGAGGTAGCTCACCTGGCAAGCACAAGTACCTAAGATCGATCCCAGCTACTGCATCTGGTCCCAGCCATAGATCCTAGGAGTGCCATGCTGACACAAAACCAGGCGTGGTGGCACACACCTATAATACTAGAGTTAGGGAGGCTGACACAAGAGGATCCCTACAAGTCTGAACTGCATAGTGAAGCCCTGTGTCCAGTAAATAAATAAATAACTTTTTTAAAAAAATAGTGTTGTACTGGAGATATAGCTCAGTAGAATAAGTACCTTCCTGGCAAGTACAAGGGCCTGAGTTCAATCCCTGGTTCTGCCAAAAAAAAAAAAGCAAAAGCAAATTTTTCTGTTTTTAGTTTCATGTACATAATTCTTTCATGTTGTATAGTGTAGTGTTTATTCTGTTGATAATGCTGTGTTGCGTTAATAGATTTTCAAATGTGAAGCCTAAAATAAGTCTCAGTTGCTCATGGTGTGTATTCTCTTTCCATATTGTTGGAGGTTTTTGTTGTTGTTCTTGTTGTTTTCTTTTGTTTTTTGCGGAACTGGGGATGGAACTCAGGCCCTTGCGCTTGCCAGGGAAGCACTTATTCCACTGAGCCATCTCCCCAGTCCCTATTTACTGATATTTTTTGAGGGTTATTTTCATCCTTATTCATGAGATGTCTTTCTCTTAATTTTGCCATCAGTATGATACTGTATTCCTAGAATGAATTATGATATGTTACTCTTCTATATTTTTTAAAGAATTATAATAATTGACATTATTACTTCTACAGATGTTTGGTTAAACTCGCCAATGAAGGCACCATGGCTTCACTTTTCTTTGGGGGAAGTTTTGAAGCTGTAACTTAAAATCTGTATTTATTATAGGACTAAAAGTTTTCATTTCTTCTTGAGGTAGTTTGTATCTTTCTTGGAATTTATTTTATCTTGTTACCTCTTTGTTGGCATGCTTTGCCCATAGTACACTCTTATCCTTTTCCTATCATACACTACCAAAAAAAAAAAAAGCCCCACACCACCAATGCAGGTGCCTCCTGTTCCTGTCACCTCTCCATGCCCCACAACAGCTGACTCAGAACTCAGTAAGGAGGAACCTCTAGCTGATGGGGTGCAGAATGCAGCCAGGGTGAAATCTAGCCAACACTCGCCTGAAGTATGGTCACCCCAGAATCTGTCCACCAGTCCTATTATTTCAGGCCTCTTCATTCTCTTCTGGTGAGAATGTCTTTGTTAGACATATTTTTCTGAGTCTGTGAAGGTGGAACCTGTGCCTGAGCCAAATCTTGCACTTCAGAGACCTCCCAGGAATGCCCTGGTCAGGACAGCTTTCCCACAGGAAGTGAACCTCCCTTTGGGATTCTCCTCTTGGTCCTGGCAAGTGGAAGGAGGACAAGGCTGAGGCCACCTCTCAGGGGAGGCTTTTGGTACTGTACCTTCCGGCCCATGGAAGCCCACCTCAGGACCTGAGGTCTGGAGCCATTCTCCAGGTAGCAGCTGTTAAAGGGAGGCCAAGACCCTGGCTCACATGGCCCCCAGTAGAAGAGACTCCTCTCAGGTCCCAGGGGCTCTGAATGCAGGGTACTTGGGAAGAGCCCTGAGCCTGGAGGATGCCAGTTTAGTGGAGCTGAGTTGCCCCCAGGAGCTCATCACCAGTGGCCTGATATCTCTTAAGGACATGGAATGCTTTGGGGGCAGAGTAGGTATCATTGATGACCTTTCCTTTGGATTCATGGTCATCTCACTTTACACTTTGGTGGGCAATGGATGGGGGTGCAACTCTCCTCCAGAGTCTTTACACACCTCCCTTGGCCTTATAGCTGAAGAGGCTCTTCTCCACCAGCTACAGGAGGAAATGGGTACTTGCTTATCTGCACCAGGCATGAGGAAGACTATCAGGATAGGGGTGAGGGCATTTGGGCAGGAGACAGGCTCTGAAGGGTTCACACATCTTGACTCCAGAGACAGAGGCTGAGGCCCTGGGATCACACTTCTGGGCATTCTTCCAGCTCTGTACCCTCAACCCTGCTCACTCCATGGTCTCCCTTCTTGTCCCAGTGTGCATCTCCCATCTGTGTACATCCTTTCTCTGGAAGGCAGCAAACCAGGTTGGACATAGCTGAACAAAGTCACATGGGCATAGTATGGGGGCACTTCATCATCTTGATGACTTACCTGGTGTCCTTCCTGCCTGTTTACCTGATGTCCTTCCTTTGTGTCTACCTAGTGTCCTTCTATCACTTGTCTCCCTGGTTCCTCATAGTCCCCTCTTCTCCTTGGTGCCCCTCTCCTTTGTCTACCTCTTGCCCCACCCAACTCCTGAATTTGGTGTGGTCAGTCTGGTGTTCTTCCATCCCTTGTTCACCTTGTACCCTTCCTGATGACCAACATGTCAAGGTATAGCTGGAAGAAAAAAGTGCTGAGACCTAATACTGTCGTCAGCATGGATCCTTCCTGCAGCCCAGGCAAGCAAACAGGTGGTTATGGGCAGAGCTCTCAGCAGCAGGGTAGCAAGACTTCCCTGCTGCACTTCCCCAATGAGGGAGACCTGGGGCACCTTCGATGATTTGAGTATAAGTGAGGGCAATGATCCAAGCCATCAAGGACCCTGAGGGCCTCCCTGCTGTCTTGGTTTGGGCAGTAATGTTGAAAGGTGTAGCTCCAGCCAGATAATCACCACCTTGTCCTGGTACCACAGGCAATACAGGGAGAGGGAAAAGAAGTAGCTCCCCAAGGGAAAGTTCCCTGATACGCTGATGCATTCCCATGTGGTGATGGCAGTGGCTCCCATTATAGCTGGTGTACTGGGTTAGGGGCAAGTGGGAAAGAGTGTGACACCCAAGAAGACAGAATGACACCATCATTCCGGGTCAAATTTCAATGTTGTACTGGTGATAACACAGAGAAAACGGAAGGAGTGCATGGAGAAGGGCATGGTAGAGAGGAAGCTCTCTTCCCCAGGCACTGAAAATCAGAGGATAAATCTCACCGTTTAGGGTTATGTGGACAGGGATATTCTGCAGCATGACAATATCCCCAAGTAATATTTCTCATGCTGTCTGCCTCCCTTTCAGAATTCCTCTTGCAAGATTGTTTCCAGGTCACTAAGATTTCCACACCCCTGCTTGTCCAAAGCGGCTCTATTCTGTGCACAGCTATTCCTCCTTTTTATTTGAGCTCAACAAATTTTCTTTTATAATGTTCAAAATACAATTTGGGATATAGACATAAAAGCATACTTTCTGCCCATGTACCAATTAGTCTAAGTGACTAATAGGTGTACTCACAGGTCATCAAAAAATTAAGATAAATTTAACATAAAAATTTAATTACCAAAAAATTCCTTAGAGTGAGGATAGCTTATTGCTCAGAATTACAGTTGGTAAACAGAGGAATGCCCAACTTTTTTACCTTACTAAGGAGCCCCCAATAATCTCCATAGTCTTTTGGGATACTGCCCACCCAATAATTTGGTAATTTGTCAAAGGATGTTTTTCAAAAAAAATTACAATAAAGTTTTCTTATAAAAGACACTCTTGCTACAAAGCTAACTTAAACAAAACAAAGGTTTTTACATGTTAATGGAAATTCATTGTTAATCCCACAGTGAATTAAATGTACTCATGATTCCAGATGTACAGGTCTTCCAAAGTGTATAACAGGTATTGCTTATTGTGATGAGACTTTTCCTCAGATTCAGACCTCTGCCTTTAACAAAAAAAACTTGTGATGTGCATCCATTAAAGGATGACAAAGTAAGTAAAAGTTTCTTATGTATTTGATAGAGATGACTGGTTTAAAGGGGTTTTGTCAAAATGAAAGTTTAAATATGTCATAAAATGTCAGTGTGATGGTCATACTGAACTGTTTAGTTCTGTTTTCTAAATTTCAGTGGATAACTATGTAATTGTTGTCTCTTAACATTCTATATGGATTTAAATATTAGAATATCATAGTTTTTAGAAAACAATAGTTCTATTTTATGTCTAAGGTCCTTGATATTCAGATAACATACAATGTTAAGCTTAATACTCCATTACAAGGTAATATAAAGCTTCTCTTCTGGATGCTTAACAACTAAGGTTTGGAGACCAAAAAGGGAAATAGATGGGCTAGAGGATAGCTAGTATTTTGGCCCTAGCCCTCCAAGGTTAGTGAGGACTCAGGACATAAGAGAGCCTCTGTTGTGATATCCTGTAACTCAGTTGAGTCCCTGATTTTCTGATCAAGAAGATTATTGGACCACAGAAGAAAGTGATTCAATGATGTACAGTGTGCCTAAGAAGAGTCACCTGGAGAGAAAATGATCTCTCAAGCTTTGAGAGAAAGCAACTTGGTCAAGCAGTGGCCATGACTTATCTAGATGGCTGACACGGACAGACAATCTAATGGGTTCCCAGTTAAATCCTGAGACTGACTTGGATAGAGAGCAAAACGCTAACTTTTTATTTATTATACAGGTCTCAACTTGGTCTTAAGCATCCAGCAGAAAAGTATAACAAGGAGATGTAAAAGGTAATGTCGTAATAATATGCTAACTGTAAAAGCTTCAAATCACTAACATGTTCTGATAATTGTCAGCTGTGCTGCTATCTCACTACTGTGATGGATTATTGGACTTTATAGGGTTTAATTGCAGTATACAGGTATGAAAAATCATTGGAATGGTCTCAAGAATGAAAAGGTCTTCTACAGTGTTCTCCAAACACAGCTCCTCCAACTGCAAGGCAACACCCATCATTCACACAACAAAACAGTAAAAGGAGAGATGTTAGAAGTGGCTGAAGCTGGAAATTGTTCCTATGTGGGAGGACGGACAAGGCCTCAGTGCCTAAAGCAGTCAAGCTACCTCAGTCTTGAGAAAAACATCCTACCTGGACAATTTTGGCTATTAGTCAGTAGGCAACCTTGTCTCATGATAGTAACTTATCAAAGTTATAAATAAACCTCCCTACTATTGTTCTTTGGGTACTTTGCCAATCAGGCAAGTAGACCACTACCTAAACTCAGCTATTTTCTCTTCTATTTATTTTCTAAGTATTCTCACTGTTTTTTCCTGGGGACTGTCAAGAGACCAGTGAGTCCCTATAATCTCTGAAAATGATTTTTCACATTAACTAAAAAGAGAAAGAAATAGAATTTAAATAAAGACTCATTAAGAAATCCTGCCAAAACCAAGTGGACATGCCCAGGCAAGCTGGCTATCAGAGCACTTCTTCTTCTGTGTAGCACCTGTCTTTATTGTTTTTGTGTAACGCATGGCCTTGCAATGTAACTTGAGAATGATGATGGACTTGCATTGTACTTTGAGTTGTTTATAATCGTTTGGCAAACATAATGCACCAAATCGCTACTATGCTTCCCTCTTGCTGTCCCCTAAAAAACCCTGAAAGCCCACAAACTGAGTCTCTGTCTTTGATAATGATCCAAGTAAGACTTAATAAAATTCTACAAAGACAATATGCAATGTACTAATTATTGAAACTGTCCTAATAATCGGTTTTCAAACTGTCTCATTGCTGTTTCTCAATAAAATTAATGAAAAAATACAATAAAATTGTAAAAAACTGGTGTCTGTGAGACAACCTTGGTGCTGTATCTTTCTGCATTCACCTCTTTTTGTAACAACTTATCTACTACAAATATTAATTAGCATCAGGAACTCAGTAGTTTGTCACTAAAGTCATTCATTCAGAGGAGCCCCAATACATGACTCTGGGGCCTGGGAAGCAATGGCCTCTGTACAGGTGCTTGTTGCCACTGTCTGAGTGTCAGTGATTCTGAGTGTCAGAAGCAGAAATGGTGCCAGGATGGGAGTGGACTCAGTTCAGTTTTTTGGGCACTCTGCTTCAGAAAGGTATTTTTCATAAAGAAAAAAGTAGGTAGCTTTTGAGAAAATTCCTCCCCACCTAGAATCACTGAATATCACATGTCCAGCTGACATAAAGTCCTTTAATCATGGTCTTCATTTGAAAGCATAACAATGTAGAAAGGATAAAGCAATGGATTTGGCCATCTTTAGATGTTCTTTTTTCATTGCACAAAATTTCTGTGACTTTCTGACCACTTAGGAACCTTATAGGTGGCAAAGTTTGAACACAGTGGCTCTGAGAAAGGAGTCACCTGCCTGTGTTGTCAGCCTTCATCCCCTGACTAAAACACCCAGCAGTGTGGGGTGGGTGTGAAAGGCTAGGCTATGGGCAGATGGGCATGCAAGTTTCATGGTACTGCTCCCTAAGTGGAGGCATTTCCATGGGGAGAAGATACCTCTTTGATAATCCAAATAACCCCCACAATTTTCCCAGAAAGACAAATTAACTGTTTTAAAATATATTTAATTTAATTTATTTATTTATTTATTTATTTATTTATTTATTTTTATTAGTGGAACTGGGGATTGAACTCAGGCCCTTGCACTTGCCAGAGAAGCACTTATTCCACTGAGCCATCTCCCCAGCCCCTAAAATACATTTTTTAATCATTTAAAATACATTTTATTTCACACTGTATCCATATAAAATTGCAGAAAATAGAACAGGGATTTTCTGGCATATCCCTCTCCCAGTATCCCCCAGTGTTGGTGTTAGAAGAACATGAATTCGGCAGGATATGCCTCAAAGAGGCTGTGCCCCAGCCCCTTCCTATCTCGCTTCCTGGCTGCCATGAGGTGAGCAGATTCTCACACCCCTCTCTCCCACCACGATGTTCTCCCTCTCCTGGGCAGAGACAACAGGCTAAGGAGCTACAAACTGCAACCTCTGAAACTAGAAGCCAAAATAAACCTTTTCATCTTTATACTTTCTTTCTCTCAGATATTCTGTGAGAGTAATGGACACCCAACTATCCTACCCTTGAAGTCTCAGGCAATGGATTGGGCTTTTCTGGCTTCAACCCACAGGGATGCTCCTCTTGTCTATAAGCACCAGTACCAATAATAAAGGGAAGATCTGATAGAGATTCTGTGCTCCTCCTGGGTATCTTGATTTGCTGAAAGCTACCTCAGAGCACTAGCTATTAGGCAGGAGAGTTTCTCACCCTTGGCATGTCATGTCCTACCAGTCAAAATGTATGCAACAGGCAAATAGCAAGTCACAGAAAACAACTCAGGAGCCCCAGTAACCACACAATGCAACAGAGGGATAATGCAAAAGGGCAAAGGTCACCACACATTGGAATCATTGACCTGTGTAACCTTGATACTTTCTAAGATACAAAAGTGTAATTTAAATAATTGGGCTTGGACAAAAGAAATGTAAGTTAGTGGCATCCACCTGTAACTGATCTCCTAGCACCTTATCACCAAAGTTAATCCAGGCATTTAGCACTGACACTAAACACAGATGCTAGCTTACCAATATAATGACTCTAGAACTACAAACAGCCACCAGACAAGGAACCATGTATACAGGTAAAGAACACAGAATCTAATGGCTGGCCACATAGCTCAGCAGACTAAAGTGCCTGCTTAGGCAGGTGCAGGGACCGTGGTTCGATCCCTGGCATGCTGTGCCAGCCCCGCCCCTGGGGCGCTCTGAGATGGTGACTGAGCCTGGGCATGGTGGTGCACACCTGTAATCCCAGCACTTGGGTGGCTAAAACAAGAGGATCACTATGCGTCCAATCTGTGCAGTGAAACCCTGTAGTCCCTGTACTACATGTTTAAAACAAGTTCTTATCAAGTGCTGAGGGAAATCAGCCATAACCTAAGTGGGGTGGAAATTCCACCCCATCCAAGCCAAATGAGAAAATGTTATAAGGGAGTGACAGGCACATCTGGCTCAGAGTGAAACTTGAGATGATGGCCCCATTGACAGCAGAGCAAACTGAACTAGGGAGAGCTCAGTATAACTGGGACCTCAGCTGCTCTTCCTGCTGGGCTCCAGCACCCATGTCAGGTATGAGGCACAAACATTCCACTGTAACACACACAATCACAGTCAAGGACCTTCAGCACTTAATTTCTGCCAGCCTGAGTATGTTCTGTGCACATGTATTTGATGCACAGCAGACAACAAAGGCAAGAACTATCATTCATGGGGGCTTCACAGTAGAATCCAAGAACCAAAACTTTCTCAAAGGATTCTTCCTGTTTCTAAAAATGGCATGAGAACTTGGGAGGCTGAGGCAGGGGATTGTTGCAAGTTCAAGACAGAGCCTAGCTTGTAAAGTAAGCTCCAGGCCAGTGTCTCCATTACTTTTCTGTCACTGCTAGGACAAAAATACCCAACATCCAAAATTAAGGAATGAAAGGTTTATTTAGCTCATAGTTAGTGGAGGTTTCTATCCATACTTGGATGGCTCCAAGGCAGAGTGACACATGGCAGCAGGGAGCCCTTCATGGCTGCAGAAAACGCAAAGGGCAAAGGGAGGAGCAGCAGCTGCGGCAGCTAGAAAGCCTCTTGCCTCCTTACATTTGTATGCAGATTATCTGCCTCAGGGGGTTGTAGCATTCATACCCATAATCCCATCATTGGCTCAAGAATTAATCACAAACTCTAGAAGCTGCCTATGACCGCTTGGGGAGGACAAATAGACATAAACCATAACAGCCAACCTGATCTGCATAATGAGACACAGATGCAAAACAGGCACCAAAAATAACCAATTTAATGAGGTCATATGACACGATCATGGCAGTCACAAACAATTCCAATCACACTCGTTCTCTGATCAGTGTATACCAGCATATATGAAAATTCAACACAATGTTCAGACAACAAATACTACGTTTATACTCCTGCCACTTGTAGCAATTCTAGGCTCATAACTCTCTCCCCAGGACCATGGAAGACAGAATTCTCTTCCACAAGGTAGGCCATATACTTTAATCTTTCTTCACTTTCTGTTTTGGAGTTGGCTATAATGAAACTCTCTGATCTATTCTGATCCAGACCATAAGACCCATTTCAGAGGACCCTGCCCCAGATCCTGGAGGAAGGAACACTCCCCAGAGAGGCCAGGAAGACCACGGGGTCTCCCCACCCCACCCCTCCCACAGCACAGCTCATAGCCTTTCATCAAGTCACATTTCTCTATGATTGTCCAGGATGCATGCACATTCATGCACCAAGGCCACCATTCAAACCCAAAGGACAGGGCTTAGCCTCAGGTCATCCAAACACAAGAAGGGTGACAGAAAGTTAAGTAAATCACCAGCCTGCACAGGTCAGGCCCCAGCTCCACTGAAGCTATTGCTGCCCTGCAGGGGGACTTTCCAGATCTCAGCCAAGAGTCTCAGCATCTGGTTGCATATTTGTTACATTTATTGATTGTTATTTTTTCTTTCGTGGTACCAGGGATCAAACTCAGGACCTTGTGCTTACCAGGCAAGCACTTATTCCACTGAGCTATCTCCCCAGCCCTATTCATTACTTTTAAAATATCCTTCACAGTAAGCCCATGAGAGCAGTGTCCCTCCATACTGAGAGCCACTCTAGCAAATTCCTGAAAACTGAGGAGTCAGTCATGAGAGCCCTAATATTTACTGATCCAGCAGAAGTAGTCTGAATTGGGGGCTGAGCCCTCAACCTCTGGGATCTGACACTGCGTCCTCCTTGGCATGTCAGAGCTACATTGAATTAAGTGACACCAGGATGGTGTTTTCTGCTTTTCAGTGGCTTGTTCTGGTCTTGGTCCTGGGGATTGAGCCCAGGAGCCTGTCACTGAACTATAGCCCAAGCCCTTTATTTTGTATTTTGAGAGAGAGTCTCATTAAATTGCTCAGACTGAGCTTGAACATGGAATCCAGCTCCTGCTTCCAGAGTACTGGGATTATAGGCTTATACCATGCACAATTCTTCCAGTGGTTGAATTCAGTTGTCTATTATTTTAAAAATCAATTAGATAAATATCATTGTGGATCAAGTCTTTTGCTTTAATCAAACTATGTTTTGGTATAGGAAGCACTTTCCTATATCAAATAAGAGGAGTCCTAGCCCTTCCCTAACAAAAGGTCCACTTTTTAAAATTCTGTCACACTAGTTTGTGTGAAGTTGGTAAAATTACATTGTCTCCCTGCACCTCACATTCACTTTGCACATGGGGATTATTACAAACAACAACAACAGCTTCCTTAAAAGGCTGGTATGAGGACTGCATGAAATTCCAATTTACTGGCAGGCAGTACAAAATGAGAGCTATCATTGCTGCTGACACTACTATTTACCTTACAAATCTTTCCTAATTTGTAATGATGAAATCAAACCTTGAGTTTTATAAATAATCCTTGAAAAGAGTTTATTACCCATCAACAAAGCTGGCAAGAAACATTCAAGTTCATAAACCGCTTTCAAGAATTTGCCTCATGAACAAATAAATTACCAGAAAGCAATCAAGTAGCTGAGGTAGAGAAGATGTTAGCAGAGAAGTTTAAGGCCCGTTTCTGCTTCCCGGGAACTTAATTCCTTACTGAAAAAATAAGATTAACCTTCTTGAAATGGCAAAAATCAGGAAGAACAAACATTTTTATATATCCCTGGGCTGCCTTGAAAAACAATTTCAAGATGACTGAAGACTATACATAACTATGCACTCAGTAATATCACTGGACCCCAGCATGCGGTTATATGTGTAATCCCAGCACAGGAAGCTGAGGCAAGAGAAATGTTCTATGTACAAGGTCGGCCTGGGCTCCATGGTGCATTAAAGCCCAGCCTGAGCTGTGTACTGAGAGCTTGTGTCAACAAACAACAATAACAAACATGATTAAATCAAAAAGTTCTGTTGGGCGGGGCAGATGGCCTGAGTTCAATCCCCAGTTCTGCCAAAAAAAAAAAAAGTTCTGTTCACTTTCTATAAGCCATAATTTGTTAATAAATTTTTAGTAACTCTACGTTTAAACATTTATATCATTTTAGGTTTATAATCAAAACTTTAAAAAAATTAAAACAGAATTTTCTACTTATAGCCGTGTTTAAGACTTGAAACTGGCTGAGGGGCACATGGGTTGTACAAGTCTCTATGTTCTGTGTTTATAGTTTATATCATAAAACAATTTTTTAA
Source organism: Ctenomys sociabilis (assembly GCA_004027165.1). Lineage (NCBI taxonomy): Eukaryota > Metazoa > Chordata > Mammalia > Rodentia > Ctenomyidae > Ctenomys > Ctenomys sociabilis. The sequence continues at coordinate 52,672 of PVKA01011974.1, forward strand.
CTTTTTTTTTTAAAGTGTTTGGTACAGGGCCTCACCACACAACTCAGACTCGAAGTGATCCTCCTGTTTTTTTCAGCATCTCCAGCCCTGGGGATTAGAAGTACGCACCTCCCAGCCCTGTCTCAGTGGAAGGCTCAGCATACTAGGGGTGGGGTTAGCAGATTATTTGGTGGCCAGATCTAACCCTAGGCCCTATGCTGGCCTAAGCAGGTCCTTCATCCACTAAGCTATCTCACCAGCCTTAAAAATCATAATTTTAAATCTATTTTATTGAGAAGCTCCAAGCCAATTAAAAGGGGCAGAAAATAGCAGAGGGAAATAAAGCCAAAAAGATGATGCAAAAGCAGACAAGAACCAAAACAACAGAAAATAATCAAATTATGGAAAATGCTTCTCTGAAATTCAGAGAATATTTGAAATAAAAGAAAAAAACACTCTTCTTTGTTTGTGTTTAGGACAGGGTCTACAGGATCTCACTGGGTAGATAGGACTCCTAGTGATCTGCTTGTGTTCAACCTCAAGAGCTGGGATTACAGGCACACAGCACCACGCCCAGGCTCAATTGCCCCGGGGGGCGGGGCCAGCAGGGCAGGCCAGGGATCAAACCTGAGTCTACCTAAGCAGGCGCTTTAGTCTGCTGAGCTCTCTGGCCGGCCCTAGAAGGCACACTCTTTAAGCAAAAGTTAAAACATTTTTCTCAAAGACCTAGAGTCATTTCTACAAATAATAGTTACAAAATATATTCCTGACAGGAATAAAGCACTGATGATTTAGCAAGTATAAATAAAATATGCAGATTCTTGCCAACCTATTTTTATACACTATAGTTTCTTTAATGTCTTTAATAATGAGTCTATGAATTTGGCAGTTTCAAAATAATGCAGCATGATGTTTACTTAAAACAAAGTAATTAGGCTGATAGCAAAGTACTTCCTTTAGACTATTTTTTTATTTTATTTATTTACTTATTTATTTTTGTGGATCTGGGGATTGAACTTAGGCCCTTGCGCTTGCTAGGGAAGCGCTTATTCTACTGAGCCATCTCTCCAGCCCCTAGACTATTCTTTATCTCAGAATATGTTGAGTTGTGAATCGTTTTTATTTTGCACTTTGGGTTTGTTTTTCAATGAGGAAAAAGGAAGCCCTATATTTTTAACCCTTATTTATCAGCTGTGAAACACCAAATCGCTCTGGACCTTTTCAGAGAATCATAGGACTAAACAGGGTTCACCTCGGGCTTTTTCAGGGGCCTTCTTGATCCAAAAAAGGGGCGGTGGACACTGACATTGCTCATTATGGGCAGAATCAAGGTCCTGTTAATAAATCTAGCAACTGCGTGGATCCAGAGGTGGGACGGCGCTCACACAGCACTGGGCCATACACACAGGTTACTGTGGTCCCTGGTCTTGCCTGTTCCTCTCCAGCATCCAGTCACCAGTTAGCACCACCAAAGGACACATTCAATTTCTCCTTCCATGAGCAGGGAATTAGTGTCTTTCTCCACTGCTCCAATCAGCATTCAGGACAATGAAACCAAGCTTGGCAAACAATAGGAGACCCTGTGAACAGGAAGTCACCTCTCTGTGTTGTATTTGGTGCCTAACTTAAAATGAAATGGACAGCACAGACAGTGACCCAGGTATACTGTAGGCATCAGCACTGCGCACCTTCAGAACGGGACACTAGGAGCAAGAGGAAGAGCACTAGGCAAAGTGTGCAGTATGCCTTCTGGTGCCTTAGCATCACCCTCACACCACAGCAAACCCCAAACTTGGAAGTCAAGCCATCTTAAGAAGAGGCCGGTGGTAGCGCATGCCTATGTTCTCAGCTACTTGGGAGGCTGAGGCAGGAGGATCACTTGAGTCAAGGAGTTTGACAACAACCTGGGTAATACAGCAAGACCTCAAAAGACAGCAGTAGTAAAATAAGTTAAATAAAAATTTTTAAAAGATGAGGACTTTCTGAACATGTTAGGCCTCTCTTTGTACAATACAACAGTTGGGTTAAGCTTTTCACAAGTGAAGGAAGAAAACATGCACAAATAGAAAAGCTGAGACTATAGGTTAGGATGTGTTTCTCGAATAGATTTTCTGGATCACCTGCTGTCCTCAGAAATTTACTTGAAGCCGGGCGTGGTGGCGCATGCCTGTAATCCCAGCACTCGGGAGGCTGAGACAGGAGGATTGTTGTGAGTTCGAGACCAGCCTGAGCTACAAAGTGAGCTCGAGGCCAGCCTGAACTGCATAGTGAGACCCTGTCTCAAAAAGACAAAAAAAAAAAAAAAAAAAAAAAAGAAATTTACTTGAATTCTAGCCCTCTGAATTCCATTCCTATGAAATAGAGATAATGACAGTATTCTCTTCTGAGGGCCAGTGTGGGTATGCTGTGAGACAGTCACGAATAACGCTTGTTGTATTTAATTATTCTTCTCCTCCTCCTTTTCCTTTTTCTTCTTTTTCCTTTTCATCGTCTCCTCATCCTCCCCCATTTTCTCCTCCTCCTCCATCTCTTCTTCTTCCTCCTCTTTCTTCCTCTCCTCCCTCCTCCCCCTTTTTTATTTTTTCTTTTTTAAATGGTAGCAGTTCAACAAAGCCAGCATTCTTACCTTTTATGAAACCCCTCCCTGAACATCTTCCCTGAAACTCAGCATCACCAGAAAGCAGAAGCCTTCTGCATGGTGACCATGGCAGGCAGGAACAACTTCTGGAAATACCTTGAGGAGTTGTGCAAGTCACTGATCTGACGTGGGAGCACATATCACTATAGAAATACTATTTTAAGTTATAAATATCATATACCTAATCTATTGTACTCTTACATTGAATAAAATCCTGATTCTGGCCACTGTATCATTGTTCCTATGGGGAGACAACTTTTATTCCAAGATAGGTTTTCTAAGAGCTTTTAAGAGCTACGTGATCTTTTATTTCTTGGAATAAATATAAAACTGAAGCTACTACCCAGGCATAGTGGAGCACTCCCATAAGTGCAGCACTCTGGAAGCGTGGGTCAAGACAACTACAAGGGGGTGGGGGAGATGGCTTAGTGGAATAAGGGCTTCCCTGGCAAGTGCAAGGGCCTTAGTTCAATCCCCAGTTCTGCCACACACACAAAAAAAGACCTTGAGGCTTCCTTCAAGAAAAGATGTGGGCAGGTAACTTGTGAAAGTTGGTGTTAAATATTTTTTATGGGAGAGTTAATCACATGGTTCAGATTTACTCAGCTACATACGTAGTGCGGTGCACATTTTCACAGAATCCATGCTTTATTGAAATAATTATTTTTGCTGTGTGGCTTACAGCCTCCCAAACGTTAGCATATTAATTCTTTCTGTCAGTATAACAAGAACAAATGTAATGAGGATCCTTTATATCAAAAGAAGTACACTTTTACCAAGCTGCTATAGAATAATACTTTGCTTGCCAAAGTTGTCTTTTTTAATGTCTGTATATGATAGTGTCTAGCGACCCATTTTGAAATCATTCTGAAAAACGTTAACTCATACATTCCCTTTAAAAACCTAGTACCTTTTGTCATTTTAAAATATTTGTAAAACATGATCTCAGCTTTTAAGTACACTTTGAACTTCTTTTCTGAATTGTTAATTGAAATTTCATTTAAAACACTAACCTCTATCACCTCCTGGTTTATTTTTTTTTTTCATTTAAATGTCTCTTGTATATTATAAATATATTTTATGACCACTTACTGCAATAAACACTTGTACATGGAAAAAAAAAAAAGACAACTACAAATTCAAGTCTAGCCTGGACAGCGTAGCAAAATAGCTAACTCCTGTCTCAAAATAAAAAGTAAAAATGGTCTAGGCCAGTGCAAAGGCCCTGAGTTCAATTTCAACTGTCACAATTAATCACTCAACGAATTGATAAATACATACATACATACTTCCTTTTTCAAACGCTCAACATTTTCTTCACAAGGGCATAGATTTGTTGAGGTCACCTCATCAGCAAAAATGGAAAGTAGGAGCCAGGTATTATGTAGCGTCACAAGCTCAAATGCCACCTGGGCAACCAAACAACTAGTGAGCGAATGTCTCAACTTAAAACATTTTAAAGGGGCTGGAGATGTAGCTCAGTATTGAGAGCCCAGGCCAATGCCCAGTACCACACATAGGGGTGGTGGGCAGTGCTACTCAAGCTCAGATTGTTATTGTTTTCAAAAAAGTTACAAATTCCAAGTTCTGTTACTACATTGTGTTGCTCTCCAATAGTCTAAAGATAAATATTAATGTCAAGATAGCACCAAAGGATCATTAAGGTTCAAAATAAATCAAGTTTATTTTTTGAGAGAGGGTCTCAGCTTGTGGAGCAGGTTGGTCTGCAATCCCCAAATTCAAAAGTTGCTCCTGCCTCGTCATCCTGAGTGCCTTGGACCACACATGAACCTGGTTCTCAAGCTTTGTTCTTATGTGCCCTCTGGTGAGTCAGGCTACTTTTACACTTTTAATCTCACCAGTACCAAATGCCAAATATTAAAATTGTAAAAGCCAGCTGAGTACAACTGCTTTGACTGTCACCGGCTCACCTGTTGCAGGTCTCCGGTGGAGACACTAAAAATAAGAAAAGTGAGGATAACCACAAAGCAGCTGATGTTGACAAGCACCCCATACTTCCCAGCTCCTGCATAAAGCAGAACAAATACCCCAGTCAACTATACAAACACAAAGCAAGAGATTCGTGGAATTCTTTGCACAACTACACATGTATCCAAATTAGAATATGTATTCTGACCAACTCTGACTGACACATTTCAGCACACTTTTTATGCAAAGTGTTGCATTTCTCCTCAGCTATGATTTCCACATAAATATTTGTTGGATATGGAAAACTATGGATGAAAGTGGAAGGGTTTCAGGTTTCATACTCCGTTGCTATTCTGTGAGATTTTCTAAAGCAATTTAGGCAATAAAAAGAATCTGAAATAAAATAAAATTGAAAACATTAACATCAACAGCTTCTTGAAAGCCTATCATTCCTTCCATTAAAGAACAGCCTATTATGCTTTATTTACTTTCGTACTGGGAATTGAACTCAGGACTTTGTGCTTGTCAGAGAGGCACTGTCCCACTGAACTATCTACTCAGCCCATGTATTTATTCTCATTAATCATGAGATGCACCCAGATGTATGAGGCATACGTACCCTCTTCACAGGCGGAATGGAAACTTGCACTGCGAACGTGTACTAATAAGAAACGAAAACGGAAAACAAAAAGCTGGTTTTCTGGAGCCCATTTTCAGAGGAGAACACACTAAAATTTTTGAAAGTTTGGAATTTATATGGAACAGAGTGAAACTTTAAAATGTCAATAACTTTAGAACACTTTTTAAAAATTCAATAATGGTTGATTATTGTAAGTTGATGTCTTAAAATTAGTTGTTCAGATAACCATATACAAGCATGCAGAATTGGTCCAAAAATTATAAAATATTGAGAGAAAAATATGTAAGCATTAACTGCTCCTTTCAGTAAGTAAGAAGAAATCAGTAGTTTAATTATCCAAGCTCTCCTGTGTATAGATAGATAGATAGATAGATAGATAGATAGATAGATAGATAGATAGATAGATACTTCTTCTATCCTTCTGAGTTTATTTTAAAGCATCACATCATTTCATTATCAATAAACAAAGCCATTTTTGCATCATATGTTGATTTTTAGAGTACAGATTGGCAAACAATAAACAGGATAAACTAAAAAGGTGTGGTTTTTAGAAATAGCTAGTACAGAGCTATACAAAAAGCCTTCTCTTCTGAATGAAGTGATTTAGATGACTTCTTCTGTCTAGAATTCTTTGATAATATTTTCAAAGATGTCCTTTGTCATTGTTTGGATCTAGTGTCCCTAAAAAGCTCATGTGTTGAAAGCTTGGTCCCTATAGCAGCAGTAGGTGGCCATGAAGCCTTTCAAAAATTATTGGATAACAGATGCTCTAAACTTATCAACATATTAATCTATATTAACCTATTGATGAATTCATACTAGAATATGTTTGGGAATAGGAGCTTTGATGAACAAGAGAGGTTTCTCTCTGTTTCCCTGCCCTGAAGAGGTGAGCAGCTTTCCTGTTCTGTGCTTTCCCCAGCACATTCATGCTCTTGTTTGCTGCAGGCCCACAGTGATAAGGCCGAGCGATGAGGACCTCCAAAACAATGAGCCAAATAGATAACGCTGCGCTTCTACATAATTCTACGGGAGGCAAGATTTGCACTAGTGGTAGGTGGACAGGTTATTATGTCCGCTTCTAGTACTATGGACAACCACTAGGAAAATAACAAGGTAGAAAGTATTAATTATTGAATCTTTGGTGTAATTCAGGTATAAAAAATAAGATACGCAAACAGCTACACTCTCTTAATTGACTGTTAAGAGACATACGCTATAATAATGTCTGTAAGTATAAAATCATGTATGCACCTTCTATGATGCCAAAACATTATGAAAACAGTTTACAATTAATGTATCAAATCCATCTTGTCAAGGTATCTTAAAACTGTCTCATTGATATTTGTACTTCATTTTTTATTTTTTTTTTTTT